>JAHPZR010003153.1:10000-15770 GCA_019787425.1 Platygyra sinensis | reverse complement strand
TTACAATGGAAAGATCTTTGGTTTGCGAGGTGGAGATCATAGAAATATTGTGTTAAATAATTTTGAGCTGGGGTCTAATTTTATTAACTTTCAAGAAAATTATTGTAGAACATTTCATGGAGGAGTCTCAGATCTTAAATATATTCCCAGAACTGTTAAGCAAGAAAAATCATTGTGACGAAGGAAGATATCTATTTTAACTTGCCTTATTAAGGGACCAAGAAGTAGCTTTGCTCGATTTGTGACAGCGAGTTCTGAATGCCGCTCTAAAACAGTACAACACTCAATCAAGAATATCTTCAGAAATATTGGAGCAGTACTCTTCAAACTTGGCACCACAACTGTACGTCACAAAAGCAGCAAAATGACACCCGTCGTGCTGTTGCCATGACAACAGTTATGCCGCTGGTCCTGCTTTAATTAGGCCTAAAATTCCCAGATTTTATCTTAAACAACGATCATCTGCTCGTAACATACTAATGGGGAGAGGTCAGACAATATGAGAACCATGTGTGTTCCCAGCTAGACCCTCTGTCCCACTTTAAAGACTGCAAACGGGGATAATTGGTTTTTCACAGAAAGAGACTGGATGCCAATATTGTTGCCATGGCAACAACATAGTAGGATTCATTCTATTTCTTTTGTGACGTAGATTTCTGGTGCCAAGTTTGAAGAACACTGCTCCAATATTTCTGGAGATAGCCTTGATTGAGTGTTGTACTGTTTTATTGCAACCACCTATGACGTCATCGCTTTCCTCATTTGCATAACACAAAAACGTAAATAACTCTAAAACGAAAAAAGATATTCCAAAAAGGAAAACGTCATTCTTCTTTACTTTGAAAAGCCTTTCAAATAAGCAGCAATTATTTTTTACTTCATAGGCAGTTTAAGAAAGAGTTGCGATATGACATCATAAGCGCGGTCATTTTCACGACTATAAATCTACCTGAAGTTTTGAAAACCGGGTTTCCTCAAGTCTTAAGTCGAGTCCATCTCATTGCAGGCAATCTTTCAGGGCATAATTTGCTTATAGCCGTGACACTTTTCTGGTAGAAATAAAAATCTCCCTCCTCAGGACTAACCAGCCTCAGCTCTTAACCATGCACTCCAAATAACTTCCTGGAATTGACAGAAATCACTGGAAATTCCACAAAAACATGGCCGAGGGGGTAAATTCAAGGGGGGGGGGGGGGGGTTGGCTGGATTAAAACGCCCTGCTTTGTGCTACACTGGATTTGAAGAATTTTTGTACCAGTACTTGTCCCTGTCATATAAGGCTTAGTGTCTCCCCCAAATGGAGGGGGGGTTTGTGTCAAGCCTGGTGTCAAGTTGTTGCAAAGACACGAGGCTATCATTTGGTGTGCATTTGGGGAAGCTAGATTAAATTTTAGCGGGGGTGGGGTGGATTAAAATGACATGCTTTGCTCTAGCCTGCATTCTGCATTTTAGTACTGGGACTTATCCCTGTCATTTAAAGGTTAGTGGCTCCCTTAAGTGGAGGGGGGTTTGTGTCTAGCTTAGTGTCAAGTTGTTTCGAAGACACAGGGCTATCATCTGGTGTGCATTTGGGGTAGCTAGTTAAAATTCCGGTGGGGGGGTGGGTGGGGTGGCTGGATTATAATGACATGCTTTGTACCAGCCTGCATTTTTGTACTGGGATGTATCCCTGTCATTTAAAGGTTAGTGGCTTCCACAAATGAAGGGGGGTTTGTGTCTAGTCTTGTGTCATATTGTTTCAGAGACACAGGGCTATCATCTGGTACGCATTTGAGGTAACTAGATTAAATTCCAGAGGGGGGGGGGAGGCTGGTTTTAAAGGCCATCCTTTCTGCAAGACTGGATTTGAATAATTTTTTTACTGAGACTTTTCCCTGTCATTTAAAGCTTAGTGGCTCCCTCAGCTTGAGGGGAGCGGTGGGGGAGGTGGGGTTGTGTCTAGCTGGGTTTGATGTGGTTGCCCAGACACAGAGCTATTATCTGGTATGGTTCTGGGGTAGCCTAGTTGAATGGCAGGGGTGGTGGGGTGGTTTTAAAGTTTGAGATGGTTTTGTACTGTTTCCATGCAAGCATTTGTCTGGCCACTCTGCAGATGATGTTCCAAGTCAGGAGCAGTTGAATTGGTAGTTGTAGGACCCTGTTTATTTGCACAATGTTAGTTTGGATCATTTTTGGGAGGCCAGTTGTGATGAAAAATGGGGTTAGCTGGGAAAATGGCTTTGCAATCGGTGACGCTAACACTAAAATGCCTTATTTTCCAGACTAACGAGGAAGGCTTTATCTTTGTTGCCTTCAAGACGGATACTTGCATCAAATGGAAGCTCGTGTATTCAAGAATTTGATTTTGAGGTGAGATTTAACGTTTCCAGTAAGAGGGGGCATTAAATTACCAATCAGTGTAAATGTCAGACATGTATTGCTAGCCCGGTTTTCAAAAAAAATAGGTATATATAACAGTACAAGTTCTGCTAGACTTGCCACAACTCGACCTCGTGAGTTTCAGGCCCGGGTAGGATAGAGCCGAGATACATCCTTTCTTATAAGTTATGTTTTTTAATAACTTATGTAAATCTCTACAATAACTTATACAACTCACATCCTTCATTTCGTTAGCGTTAACCTTCAAATTAAGAGTCACAATGGAAAGTTTATAGAGTAACCATGAGTACAACCGCTGAACACACCAAGTATTTCTTACATTTCTGTTATGTCCCTGCCTCAATTCCCCTGAAAAGTCAACGGGTGTCGAGTGCTTTAAATTGGCTAGATCATAGGAAGTCAACTAACTACTTTTCGCATTGAGTGTAACCGTGTGAGCGGCTTATTACGTAATAGAGAGGCTTTCAATTGAGTGTCAAACGTAATCAGACAATAATGATAGTTGTGGTTTGCCCGAATCATGAGCATTTTGCTCGAAAAAAACATAATTTTCGTCAGCTGGGGCCGGCTGCATCACCCTCGCCGCTCGTTTACTGCCTTTCGCAAGTTTCTTTATACCACATGAATTAAGTACCAGTCAAAAATTTTGATTGGGGAAAACCTCGGCCTTTCGATCGACTTTTATCCCGACCGAGGGTTCACTTTTATCATAGTCTAAGAACATTTGACATTCCAGAAATACTTTTAGCGTTGATTGTTTGCATGGTAAGATCATGAAAAGGAAAAATGAAATTCTTACATTTCCCCGAGGCTGCTCGATACACTTTTGAGTACTCATGTTCATCACCTATTTGGTCAACATTAGTAAGTTTGACTGCGCTTTTAATACCATATGGTGACTAAATTAAATAGAAAAATTAACGAAAGTGAAGTTTAAGATGATAAAAAGACCTAATTTACTTGATTTCATTCGAGGTCAATTTTAATACAGATCATTGGTTATCCGTCAGCTTTGTTACAAAGGGTTCCCGACTTATAATTGGTTTTTGAAAGGGCATTTCGGGGGTGATATTGAGGTATATCCAGGGGTGACACTGAGGTATATCCGATTTGATCGGGATAGATGATTTTGGGCAAGGTTTTTTCTATTCTTTTAGCAATAACTTTGGCGTTTTTTTTTAAAATCTGCATTCAATAACGAGATCGGGCGTAGATTTTCAAGTGTGGATTTGCCTTTGTTCTTTTTGGGAATGAGAGAGATTACCCCGCGCCGTTGACTGATCGACAGAGGGCCCGATTGAAGTCTATCTATGAAGGAAGTGGAAACCTCTATCAGATGTTTAGGATAAATTAGCTTACAAAGCCGTTCTCAAATAGTGCTCGATCAACGTTTCCTTAGCATTACTTGATAGCGTTAATGCGCTACGCATAATTTCGGCACTAGAAACTGATTGGATGGTCATGGATAAACGCTAATACATGTAAGTGTTATCAACAAAGGTAAAATGACCCTTTGTTTTTAAGGCACGTATGCTTGATGATAAAGTAATACCGTCTAAACATCTTATCAAAAAAAAAAACTACTTTTTTTGTTGACCAAATCCGTTCATTGAAGAATCTAAACTACTTTTATGGGTCAAGTGAGCACGAATGGGTTGTTCCTCTAATATGTGATTACAGTCAAACCTGTATATAACGGCTCTGTGTATAGCGGTCACCCTATGTACAACGGTCACTGAACAACTTCCCAAAAATCTCCCTTAAATTTATGTTAAGTTGACCTGCATATAGCGGTCACCTGTATACAACGAACGCGGTCACCCTTTAGACTTCCTGAATCCACAATTTCATTGTCTTTTAGCGGTATATAACGGTCACGAAATTGGGTAACGATCAACGAATAATGACAAGCATTATTTTTCAGCTCGTTAAAGTAGCAACCACGAAGGCTTGGGTCTCACAGTTTTCGTTGGCATTTTTTCTGACCGGTGAAAACAAACAGATAAAACTTGCATAAAAAGCATCGTAGCGTGAAATGGCCCGTTTGGCTTGCAGAGCTGCTGAAAGACTTTTCCCACGATTATGGACATGAAGAACGTTCTTTCACACTGAGTAAAGTCAATGACATAGTACATGAAATCAAGCTATGAGCTCTGATTATATCAAAAAACTATAGCAGATGTTTTTTTCTTCTTGAAGTCCATCGATATTATCACGTTAAAAGCTTTTCCTACAAGGAAACTCACATCAAAGTATCCTGCATCCCCCTTAAAGTACACCAAGGACATTTTATGCGCATTTTGGTCATTTTTAATGCGTTTCTGTTTAAATTGTTGTCAATAAATGTAAATTGAATGAATTCATTGACTTCCAGTGGACCGTTACTGCACCTTCCTAAAAGGTAAATCATAAGCATTTTATGGGCTTTTTTGATCATGCTTATTGAGTTGCTGTTACTCCTTTTTGTCAATAAAACGTCAACTGAGAGATTGTTTGCACATAAAAATGCTATTTGTTGACTTCCAGGGGAGTTTAAAGGAAACCTGTGTACAGCGGTCACCCTGTATATAACGGTCACCTGGCCAATTCCAAAGGGTGACCGTTATATACAGGTTTGACTGTATAGCAGTTTGATAGTGCAGTAACTGAACTGCAGTGTCGACTGATGAGTGCGGTGTCTGTGACTAGAGCTATTTTTCTACACTTGCCGGTTATTATGATCAAGTACACGCCTTAAAGAGAGTCACTTTGCCTTTGTCGATAGATAACACATGCATGTATTGATGTTTATCCAAGGACCATCCAATCAGTTTCTAGTGCCGTAGACGAGTATTGATGATCACTTCCTTTCTGAAAATGAATTAACTGTTGTTGAATGTCTCCTCTTATGTTTCATAATGTGCGAAATGACAAGAATAAAGTCATACTGTTTGTGAATAAAGCAGTCCACCAAATCAGGAATCTAAATTTTTAAACGAAACCCACTTGGTAAATGTGCTTATCGATCTGACCCAATCAGCCACCAGCCGTCGAGCGTTGAGCAAGAAAGTAAATTCAAACTATACTGATGAGTTAACCTTTGTCCTTCAGACGTCCTCGTTCAATAGTATTATCCTATCAACATGGAAATCGCTGCCAAATACGCAACGTAATTCAAGCACAAAAATCAAGAACGCTCTATGCAAAAGCGAATGATACAATAAGGGCTCTTTAAAAGCGTCAGCGAAAGACAGTAACAACGATTTTTGATGACCAGAATATAATTAGCTGAACTTGAATTGTTTTTTTTCTGTGTTTGAAGCAGTCTCTTCAGTAAGGGGTTTCAGAGTCATTCAAGGGAATTACCACTCGGTGTTTTTGCATGTATAAATTCCCAAAATCTATTTTGCTT
>JAHPZR010003153.1:0-5000 GCA_019787425.1 Platygyra sinensis | reverse complement strand
TAAAGACAGAGAGAACATTTTTGGAAAAATGTCTCAAGGCGGGGGTACACATGACAACACACTAGTTTTTCAACACTTTTTTAGGGATAAGATTAATAAGAAGGGACTAAAGAGATCAAAATAGAGTACCAATTAAAGTGACTTGACTGAGTGGAACTAAAAAGTACCAGTAAAAATCTTCTTGGCGAGAGGCATCCTGACTTTTCATCTTACTTACGTTATGTCGTTTGTGGCGATGCAAATGCCCCCGTCTTCGTAACTCATTCTTCGTTCCCAAGAATACCCCTCAGGAAACGACTGCTTGAAATAGTTTGGTATTTCTTTAGGGTATTTGGCGAATACCCGATTACCGTAATCGAATACTGTTGTCAAGATATCGAAAGCAAAAGGTAGAGGTCCGCCGTCTATGACTGTCAGGTCCATAGTATGTATTCCCCTAAAACACAAACAAGAAACTAAAGACGTAAAACCGTACTGTTCATATGCAATCCAGAACTTATTTTTTTTCTCGTCACAAAGTCCTGAGATAATGAAGGCAAATGCATGTATCTACATTGGTTGACTGATGGGAATCGAAGAATAGTTCTGAAATAAATCCTCATCAACAGCAGTCTGTTATTAGATGAAATGCTAAGAAAAACATATATCTTATTATTAAAAACTGGATCATTGGATAATACAATTCGAGAGTTTTCATTAGCTTAGCCATCATGGTATATGAGCCATTACTGACCATGATCTACAAAAATGGCGAGCGTATGCGTGATTTTTTGGGCCTTTTTGTTTTTGTTGTAGTCTTGTTTTCTATATTTTGGGGGCGTTTTTAATAAATCAATTATTCCACTCGCGCTTGTTGGATATGAGATGATTATTGCCAACTCGGCGCTACGCGCCTCGTTGGCTATCTATCATCTCATATCCAACGCGCGCTCATGGAATAATTGTTAATTAGAGGTTATGTTGTGTAGTATCGCTGAGTATTTTTACGAGTTGTGCCGTATTTTGGCGAGCCCGTAGGGCGAGTCAAAATACAAACAACGAGTAAAAATGCTCAGCGATACTACACAACAAAACGTCTGATAAGAGATTTATTATCCAACACGCCAAATAATTGGTATGTTCGTGCGAGCGAATTTCGTGGATATTTTTATACAGGGAATGTGTGACAGAAGCACGCGAAGCGGAACGAAATTGGCGCGGGAAATCCAGCTAACTGATCGGTCAACGGCAGGAAACCTGTCTAACCGGTCCTCTGGAGTACAAATACCGCGTGATATCTGTACTCGTCTTGAGCGTTATTTGTACTCTACGAAGTGCAGTTGGATAAGAGTCAAATTACATTACACAATTAAAACCTAAGGGACTGGTCAAAAAGTACAGGGGGGGGGGGGGGGGTGGGCCGGAGCATTTCGAAATGTGGTGGTTAGAAAACAGATGACCCACCCCTTCCATTTGGCACAAAACTGAGTGACCCACCCCTAAATAGAGGCTGAAAATCACATGACCCACCCCCCCCCCCCCATCAATAAGACATGACATATTTGGCTGCATAATCCGAAAAAACACATTTTGTGGATGAAATTGTAATGTTCTTCACGTTTTAGATTTATTTCCTCACAACAATGCAAAATTATGCAAAAATTATATTGTTCTCCATTACCCTTGCAACTTTACAGCGCTGATTATATTACCGTGAACACCTAAAATATGTCTGGAATGTTTATTGTGTTGTAACCAATCACATGCGAGATCTTCACACCACAGAAACCACAGGCAACGAACCGTTTCCTTAATCGGCCACGGAACAAATTATTTTTGTTTTGTTTAAGATACAAACTGAAACTGTCTTATTAGGAATTTAAAACACCACTGTTTCCCAAGATCAGTGCTGAGGACCGCATCCAGGTCATCGTTCGAGTTTAGAAAGAAAAAATTTAGAAGCCAACGCGACGCGACGGCGACCAGCTTTCCATGTAACGACATCACATGAAGATAATAAAAAATCAACAATCGTGATTAGCATAATCCTTGCCAATTTTTTTTGTAAAACAAGGGTTGATTTGTGTGGGCTAACAATTGAACCCTCGAACTACTGTGCCGGCAGAAGTTCCTTGATCGCAAGATCGCTAGCCTACGTGGCAGGCCGTAGAAAGGTATAAAGGAGGAAAGTCAAAATGAGTCCGATCTTCTCGCGCTTCACTCGCTTATTT
Source organism: Platygyra sinensis (assembly GCA_019787425.1). Classification (NCBI taxonomy): domain Eukaryota; kingdom Metazoa; phylum Cnidaria; class Anthozoa; order Scleractinia; family Merulinidae; genus Platygyra; species Platygyra sinensis. The sequence goes on along the minus strand of JAHPZR010003153.1, from coordinate 2,790 downwards.
TTCCCCTTTCCCTCCCCTTCGGACGCCTGCCACGCAGGCTACAAGATCGCAAACTGGAAAGACCGCCGAACAAATTTGCGATCAGGCGTAACTAATTATTCCGATTTCGATCGTTACAAAAAGTTCGAAAATTCGCACGCCAAACCGTCGCGTGCGTCCGCCGGGACAATCGACTTTGTAATTTATTTCAAAATCGCTTAAACCTGTATTTTTCGCTATTGTAGCACATACTGCAAACAAATGAGAAGGAAAAGTAATTGTTTACTTGCTTGTAAAAAGACTGAATGTTAAAACAAAACGAAAATAATTTGTTCCGTGGCCATTAGGAAACCATTCGTTGCCTTGTGGTTTCTGTGGTGTGAAGATCTCACATGTGATTGGTTACAACACAATAAACATTCCAGACATATTTTAAGTGTTCACGGTAATATAATCAGCGCTGTAAGTCATGACTGTAAACTCTAAGATAACTTGACCTTTTACTTTTCACACTAGGCCTCAAGGCACTTAGAACATTGATCCATGTAGAAAACGGCTGTAGTGAGTCCTGTGGGTAATATAGCCAGACAGCTCCCAGATCCTTGTGCATGTGTCCCGTATCCTTGGGAAAAAATAGCATGTAGACCCAACATCATATCAACTCTTCGGTTTTCGTCCATCGTATCTTGATTAAAAATACATCACCACTGTTTGTGTTATAGTTTTAATCATGTAGACACAAGTTGGCCATTTGGTGTTCTTGTATACCAGCATGTCAACCGAGTGCAGTATTTTGATTATTTCTGTCCTGGGACTGCTTGCTCAATCCGTTAGCTTTTGTACAGATTTTACATTACATAAGTTACCATCTCTTATTTGTACACCAGCCAAGTGTACTTTTTCAAATCCGGCTTGAAAAGTTTTTGTCCTTTGTAACTGAAAAGATTTTATTTTATAATGCAATAAAAGGAAGTGACACACTCCAACACCAACCCACAGTCTGTCAAGTTCTTTACGCATAGCCAACAGCTCCCACATGTGTTGTGTGGAGTTTGGGCTTTAATGAAGGGGTGCTTTGCTGTCTATGGCTGCCACTACCTGAGTGATATGGCTGTGCGCATGCCAGATCGTGGGTTGGTGTTTGAGTGTGTCACTTGCTTTTATTTGTGCAAAAAGAGTTACCTTTGTTGTAGATTGTGTCAAATGTGTGCCAATTCCCATAAAAAAAACACGATGACCCACCCCTGTGTGTAGCTGAAAATTGCATGACCCACCCCTTACCAAGGGTTCAAAAACTGATGACCCACCCCCTCTCTGCTCCGGCTCACCCGCGCCAATACTTTTTGACCAGTCCCTAAGTACCTGCAAACCTTAAATAATAAAGGTAGGCTAGGCTAGGAGGGCCTGTAAACATATCAAAGAGGCTAAGATTTATGTTCGAAGGTACTTGATCCCACTATAGACAATCAAGGGGAAGGGTTATGAAGCCTGGCAATCAAAGAAGCAGAGAGAGATGTTAAGATTTGTGTTCAAGGTTCTCACCGTGCACAATCTTGTTTTGCGTTCATACGCTTTGAGTGAGTTACGTAATCAAAACATTTATATTGGTTAGATCCTTAGTCAGTAGAAAACAGTTATTGTGTTTTGTCCAGGATCAAAAACAAAAAAAGAGAAAAAAATCATACAACAAAGAACTTTGTCGAGTTTCATAACCATTTATGATCCTGCATATCTTTTGTTTCTTCATGCTCATATTGACTGTGTGTAATTAAAAATACCCAATCGCAATACTTCTGTTGGTTAGTTATGTGAGCACACATAACCGCCTTTTGAATTTTTGCCAGGTTTTGTGTAGGGTCAACCCCCCAACTATCAAGAAAAGCATAAAACAAAGAACTTTTCAAGGTTTCATTACCATTTCCCTCTATTATCTACACTCAAACATTACAGTAAGTTCCGTTTGATTGAGTTGATTGGTTGCGTGGTCGATCTTTTGAATAGTGCGCACTTTTTCTGAGTGCTTACTTTGACACAAATGACGACTCGAAGACCAACTTTTCTAAGTGACAAGAAAAGGGGAAATGGTGTAAAGAAAGTACCACAGAAACGAGGCAGAAATCACTTAATAAATTAGGTATGAAAAGGTCAAACAACTAGACAGTTCACAATGTGGTCTCATCACAGGGGGTGTCTTCAATGTGATAATAACCCAAGTAATGAAAAGTTTATTTTTGGGCCGTAAACGTTGCCTGGCTAAGAAATACCTAGCAAATGGAGCCCTTTGGCCCGACAATCCTTGAAAAATAGAGCGAGGGTAGGTAGATTTTAAGTATCGATTTTTAAGCAAAGATAAGAAATAATTTTTGAACGTCTTCATGTCGACTTTCGTCTACGCGACCTAAACCTTAAATCTTTTGGGTGCCTTTTGAAAGCCAGAGAGAGTTTGTTGGGTGTTTGCCTTCAAATTTGGAAAGTAGCTAGCTAGACATAAAAAAAAAACGTGTATACGGCCACTCCATGCTTTTTTCATTGTATTTCGAAAGTGTTCTATAACTTTTCACTGAATTTAAATATATAACAAGTCGCAAACACTTTTTTAAACGCTTTTGGTCCGTAACTGATTCGCTTCGAGTTTCAGCTCTCAAAAGCTGATTCGCACGCTAGCATTTGGAATTCGGTAAAAATTAAGAGGGAATGTCCACTAGGACCGAGCCATATCAAAAATATGTGGCACATGATGAAAAATCAAAATATTTCATATTCTTCCCAGAGATAGCCTATGGTAAGCCTAGAAACGTGGTGTGATTTTTT
>JAHPZR010003151.1:90000-97569 GCA_019787425.1 Platygyra sinensis | reverse complement strand
AACAACAAAAAGAAGCTTAAAAGGCGACAGCACTGAAAGTAGATGCATTAGTCATTATAACTTTCACAAAATAATGAGGTCAGAATGTTATCAGTCTGCAATTGGCGAAATGAAGATATTTACCTAAACTGGGTAAAACGTTCCTTACTAGGTACGAAACGTTTTTGTATTTTGGTATTTGTATGGAGTTAATCTTACAAATGTAATTTACATATATATTTTTCGGCTGATGATACTATTTTACTATACGCAACTAGAGAAGAAACTAAACAAACTCGAAATTGACATCAATGAACATATTTTGAAGTTGTGTGATGGGCTAGATTCCAACAAACTCAACCCAAGTAAATCTATCCTTATAATATACACTGGACTTCGAAGTTAGTCTACATTCAACCTATAATATCCAAGCAGCTAGCAGTTGAAATTACTCGAACGATCGAAAAAGGTTTAATCGACAAAAGTCTCTCATGAAGGTTCAAGGTTCAAGGTTTCATTTATTTCACACTATTTACATAAAGTTAACATAGAGAAAGCCCCACGTTGATTATGTATCTCGTTGAAAATAAGTAAAGGAATTGGTACTATGGCTAGATTTCGACGTCTTGTATCATTTACTACTCTTCTGAATATTCAGGGAGATCTAGGGGGGGGGGCGGAGGGAGCCGCGATCCCCCAGGGGTACTCCCTGTGTGGCCCCAAAGGGAATTGTTTTTTTAACCGTTTTGGTCATAAATATAGGCTATCGATTTTAGCTGATTTGGCCATTTTGGTCATAAGCAGGGTATGGTTTTTGACCTTTTAGTCCGAGACCGAGATTTCAAAGTGTTTTAAATGCGAGCTCGACATGTTCAGACATCATTTAAACTTATTGGTCACATGGCTTTGCCTCACAAGGACTGGGACCTACTAAATTCACGAATCTGATTGGCTGAAATAGATCTTGACAGCGGTCTAGACTTTCCCATCTTGACCGGCATCTAGAAAATTATGTAGACCCGTAATGTTTTATGGTGAAAAGTTGGAGCGAGTTAGAGAACGTGGCCCAGGTAGCGAGAGCACAAGAAATAAAGGGTTCGATTGATTTAACGAGGACTAAACTGGGATGGATCAAGAAAATTCAGGAAGAGGGTGCTGAATGGGGAAGTCTGGAAAGTTTGATTGAATAATGCAACTCAAACTGAAGCTGGTTAGCTCAGCCACTGGGTTAGACGGATTGTTGTTGTTGGTTAAAAAACGCTTTGAACTGATACAAAAAAGGGGGGACTGCGGCTCCCCCCGGGGGATACTGTTACAGAAATTGAGCGAGTGTGCAATCGACCCGCTTTACAAAGCACTTACCCTATTTATGACCAACATCTACTATATTCCCTACCCCATTTATGAGCTTACCCTTAAATCAAAACTTTGTTTCAGACCTACGTTACAATTTCCCTTGTCAGTTGCCGTAAACGCAATTTGTGAATTTAAAGAACTTTTGTTGATTTTCCGCTATTCTACTTTTCTATAATGACGAAAAGGTGGCTTCTTTTAAAAAACATTCTTATGTCAAGGCTAGAGTACAAAAACCATACCCTGCTTATGACCAAAATGGCCAAAATCAGCTAAAATCGATAGCCTATATTTATGACCAAAACGGTTAAAAAAACAATTCCCTTTGGGGCCACACAGGGAGTACCCCTGGGGGGATCGCGGCTCCCTCCGCCCCCCCCCCTAGATCTCCCTGAATATTCAGAAGAGTAGTAAATGATACAAGACGTCGAAATCTAGCCATAGTACCAATTCCTTTACTTATTTTCAACGAGATACATAATCAACGTGGGGCTTTCTCTATGTTAACTTTATGTAAATAGTGTGAAATAAATGAACCTTGAACCTTGAACCTTCATGAGAGACTTTTGTCGATTAAACCTTTTTCGATCGTTCGAGTAATTTCAACTGCTAGCTGCTTGGATATTTATAGGTTGAATGTAGACTAACTTCGAAGTCCAGTGTATATTATAAGGATAGATTTACTTGGGTTGAGTTTGTTGGAATCTAGCCCATCACACAACTTCAAAATATGTTCATTGATGTCAATTTCGAGTTTGTTTAGTTTCTTCTCTAGTTGCGTATAGTAAAATAGTATCATCAGCCGAAAAATATATATGTAAATTACATTTGTAAGATTAACTCCATACAAATACCAAAATACAAAAACGTTTCGTACCTAGTAAGGAACGTTTTACCCAGTTTAGGTAAATATCTTCAATTTCGCCAATTGCAGACTGATAACATTCTGACCTCATTATTTTGTGAAAGTTATAATGACTAATGCATCTACTTTCAGTGCTGTCGCCTTTTAAGCTTCTTTTTTGTTGTTGTAGTTAAGTATAAGCGTCGAGTGACTCCGAAAGGGATGACCCAAATGGTAACGACTTTCTACTCCTCGTTTGTTTGTTTATTGATGTCAAGGGTTAAAATGATAGAGGAAAGTAAGTTTTTCACGACATCTTTGGTGATGTTGCTTAATTCTCAACTGCCAGACAGAAGTGAGAAAAAAAAAAATTAACATGAAACTCTCTCTAGGGCGACTGACTGACGTTACCCAGGCACTGTTTTTATCTCACTCGCACAAACTCGATTTGTATCAAAATGTGTTTTTCCCATCAGTGAAACAATAAGAATAAGGCAATGAACTCCGACCCGTGTTAACTGACGAGAACTTTATTTTGACTATGTGTTAACATATGAAGGGCACCGATACGTCATTTCTAAATTGCACTTGTAGATAGAGATTCTATATTGAGTCGATGATGTGTATTTAGCAAGTGAACCAAATTGTCGCCGAGGCATGGTTAACAATGAACAGGACCATATTAATTGATTTTTCATCCAAAGCCATCGCCTTGAACTGAATCGTTTTGTCAAGTTGAATCTTGGAACCTGCAGCTTTGAAGAGTGCGGCCCAATATGGGAACCAGCCATGGGTGTTGTAAGTACTACAAATCCTCAGAGTGTCCGAGTACGAACAAAGCAGTTCTCATACTCATTCTCGATCTCGTACTTATAATTTTGAAATCTCACCGCCGATGGAATTTCAGCCTGAAAGTCTGACCCAGACCCTGACCTAGGAGGAGCCAAGCTGTTGTGCAACCAGATTAGTTTCAGTGGTGAGGTAACCTGTTTTATTTTAATAACGGTTTCTGTAATATTAACCAATATTCCCAGCCGTCAACCATGACTTCTCAACTCAGTTACACAGATCCATACAGTTTGATCACTTCTTTCGACAGCCCGACAAAAGATCCCAAAGGTCAAAGATAGATTGCAAAATTCCTTTTACAGTATTATGCCCCTGTCCAATTCTTGCCATCAGTATTCATCTTCAGACTGCATGCTGTTGCTTTGTGTTCAATATGTTATGTTCCAAAAGGTTACTATTGCACTCGGCCGATCATGTCATGAACACTGTTGGCATCAATCACATCGAATCTTGGATTAGTAATGTGTGAAAACGTTAGTCTGGTGTTCTGCGAACAGTTTGTTCGCAGAAAGCATCGTAATCTTATCCCATGATCTTAAATTTGTGACAAAAAGGGAAATTGCTGTAATAGTTCGATTTCCTTAAGTCTCCTTCTAATCGCAAACGCTCGTTTAATTAAACACTCCCCCTCCCCGCGCCTGCAACCCCTTACAGTCCACTCCAATCCCCTGCTTGAAAGCGTTTTGCACTAGTCAGTGTTTTAGTGGTCTAGTGTTCAATTAAATCAATAAGGTAGTTTTTATAGTATAGCTTTAAGTTCAGAGTTCAGAGTTAGAGAAGTCTGAGTACTTCTGAGATGACAGCGTGCGCAGGTAACGCCTTCTCTTGAACTGCTGAAGTTTACCACAGGTTTCGAATCTTCAATTACCCGCATTGGGATTTGACAGAGGCTGAAAAAGGGTTTTGGCAAGGGACTTTCATTTTTGTCTCCCACCGAAAGCTGTTGACAGTATAGGCGTAAAATACTTTTTTGAAATGCTCTTCCGTGACCTTATTGATTTGGGTCATTAATCTTAAACTAGCGAGGACCAAAAAAGGTTAAAATGTCAACTCAAAAATCCTTCTTACAATTACATTTACTCCTATGGGGTGATTATTTGAAGCAAAAAAGAATTCTTGCTGAGGAAGAACGGATGGCTCTTAACGATTTGCGAAATGATTCTTAATTATTATTACCAAACCTGAAAAAGGAAATGGTGTTGTCAATGTAAATAGACATGATAACCTTAACAAAATGAAACAGTTGAATTTCGATGTAACGAAATTTAAGATGTTATCATGTATCACACAACTCAACCATGTCAAGGGAGAGCAGTTTTTTTTCCTATCTTCGAAACCTCAAGCGAGTTGATTTGATTGATAAGGCTACATATAGCAAGATCCTTCCTTGCAGATCAACTGCCGGTGTTCTATTTGGGCTTCCTAAAGTCTTCGTAAAGTCGCAAAACTGGTTGCCTCTTTCGCCAAATTGTCTCCTATTGTAGCTCGACGAGGCAATAGAAATTTGTCTTATGAAGTTATACTCTCTTCCTGACCGCCTTACCGCGACATGTCTTCCAAGATCTGAAAAGACTTTCTCGACTTTGCAACGAAGAAAAGCCATTTCATTTTTGATTGTCATTACTATAACAAAATTGATGGCGTCGCCATATCTCCAAGGGGTCTCCGCTAGGACCAGTATTAGCTAACATTTTCATGTGTAACTTTGAAGAAAAATGTTTCTCGGGTGGCTTATGTCGATTTTTGTCCTTCCATTTCGTTCAGATATGTAGATGACAAATTTTTGTTGTTCGACAGTGAAGCCACCGCTGCTAGGTTTCTGCATTATCTCAACACCAGACATTCTAGTATAAACTTCACAATCAAACCATAAGTTGAGAATAACGTCGCGGATTTTTTTGCCATGCATAAGCACTTGTACGTAACAAAATGCAGTACTCTGAACGTATTTTTTTTCGCCTTCATTAAAATCTTCACGAAAGATGCAAGAGTGTGCGCAAACAGTTGCATGTTTCTTTGCATGCGAGCGCCATTCAGTTCCAGCTGCATGCTGGTCATGAGGTCATCATAACACGTCTCTCGAGATTGAGGACAGTTTTTCTACGATCAATTTCAATTAATTCCTTCCAAAAACGCATTACGTATCACTTTCGTCTGTGAAAATATCTGACTTAAAAAGTTTTTAGTTTTAAAAATATAACGAAAGCATTGTGGGCGCCTTCCGGCAATCATGTCGACATTTGACATGCCGCCGGGCCCAATAAGCTTAGTCGAGTAGTTATCAAACGAATTTATCTCCAAAACAAACCGCTGTCGATATTGTATGGAATGGAATAAAGATTGCTGTTGTTACAAATATGAACAGAGCAGCTTGCATGATGCATAGTTTAGATTTCTGTGACGTCAGATCGCAAGGACCCATTCATGATAAGTTTTCACGTTCCCGATGACATTTCTTTCGGTTGACTTAGCACCACTTTCCTGGGGCACATCGCAGCGGTCAATATTGATCAAATATGATTCCTTGCCACACAGATCAGGGGAAATACACTGATTGACTATGGGCTTCATGAAAAAACTGGAAGCTGTAAGATGAAGTAACAGCGCAGCCTTTAGCAGGTATTCTATTCATTTCTTGTTGGGAAATCTCTTGAATGAGATTCGATAAGCTATTTAAAGCGTTATGGACCCGGAATGCTATTACACTCGATTTTCTTTGCGCATTGTTTGCGCGAACTCTTGCCATATTTAACTAGCTGTTCATTTTAGAAGGGCAACTTGTTTTCGCGGCGTAATCGTCGCTGAACTAACAAAACAATCGTCTATCTCTGCAAAACCTATTATAAAACCGCTTCAAAATCCGTGCGTTTTTGTAGCATAGTCAACTGATGAAACCTTAGAATCATACGGACACTTTAGTTTTTGTGAGGGCTTCCCTTCAGTCGTGGACAAGTGAACATGACATCTTTGCATTGTCAATGTATCTCAAGTCCCTTAAGTTTACCGGTACGTTTATTGCACCTTAAGCTACATTTTAATTGAATGGTCAAACGATCGCGACCGCAGACGGGCGACTGTTTGTATCGCGCATCTGAACATTATTTTGAATATCTTCTGCAACCGTATTGTGCTCGATGCGCTCTAATTAACACACTTCAACACTTAAAACAATAGCTTCGTTTCAGTAATGCTTTGTTTGTTTCCATTTCGTCTTTCTTGCCGAAAATGATGCAGTACGTGCGTTTGTTGCTACCAATACATCTTATTTTCTGTTATTATATGCTAACGCGATTTGTTGGCATTTTATTGGTTGCATGTGACGGAACAGCAGTAATTAACTTCAAGTAACAGCAAGCGATGTCTTTTCAATATGCGACGACGATCGCTCAAGATAGGCGAGAAGTTTCTTTTCTTTGAGTCCTCCGTTGAGCGTTACGCGATAATATCCAGTCCTGTATGATATAAGAACCCGTCTAAATTCATTTATCTCAAGTGGTATGTAGGATTCATTCCACGCAGGCTAAGTTAAGTGCCCTATTATTTTCCTTTTGTGCTTTTCATCTACACAAATATTCATTGGTTGTTGGCTGGATACAACTTCCGGTTTTTTCAAGAAAAAAATCTGTTATATATACTTATATTTTGCGGTCAATCAAAGGCTAATATAGACTAGTATAAAACCCAATTGTCACGGTCAACTTTAGCCTCACTTCTTTGATCTTTGAGTGGTAAAAATACTCATTATTATAACTTTACATGATGTATATAAAGTCATATTTATTTACAGTCTGTAATATGTGGTTTGAATACCCTCCACTTCACTATTTGATCGTTTTGAAATATAACTTACGTCGACACAAGGGTCAGACAATGCCTAGGAACTGGCAATTCACTCCAAATTAACCACGATAGTTAATTGGATTAGGATTGCCTGCGTTCTGTACTTGCGCGTGCACTTCACTGAAGATAAAATATAAGTTCGCATTTGCGCTTCAAACATTCTAACTATAAATGCATTAAATGCCTGACCAAGGCTTTTTTCTTTACTCTTTTTGGCAGAAGAAGAAAAGTTTTAACATGTCGTTCGCTTTTAAAACTTGTTTCGTGAGTATGCGATAGAAAGTGGCGGCTAGCAGAGCCTTATCAAAATCTATTAGTTCTCGATCATGGCTTGAGGCATAAGATGGAAACAATCAATCACTCAAAGCAGTAAAATAGCATTTTTTTTAAATACCCGACAGCTATAATTATCTATTGTGACAATTGTTTCTTCATACAGATTTCACTCCAGCCTCAAACAAACTAAATGTTACAAAGGTGTGAACGAAATCGCGAAAAGAATTGCAGTAATATAACAGATGTAAACTTTTTTTATATATACTTTCGCCGTGATGCGATGCAAAATGCAATTATGGTTGGCGTGACTTTATAATGATCAAGCACAAATCAATCAATTGTCACTGTCCTCACCATATGCAACCAGCAAATCATAATCAATTAGTGCAAATCTTGAATAAACAAGGAAATATAGCTATTTTCTGTTG
>JAHPZR010003151.1:80000-85000 GCA_019787425.1 Platygyra sinensis | reverse complement strand
CTCAGGATCATCGCATCGTAAAAATAATTCGTGTTATAAACTGCTAAAGAAAGAGTGCGACGTGAGGCGGTAAGTGCCTTCAAAATTATTAGCATAATTAACATATGTGCTCGGGGTGTAATTTTCAAATTATGTTTTCCATGAGCCGCTTTTTTTTAAACCACTTTTTTATGTCGTTAATTATTCTGACTTTTTCCCTTTTTGCAGGTAAACATCTGAGGAATACTAGAGCGAATTTGGAAAGTTTAAAGCCTCGGAAGAGTTCGATTTTTAGAGGAAAAGATAAAGAAACAATCACCTTGATTACCTTTACGTTTGAACTTTGGCAGCCAAACGCATTGGCAGTTTGATGTCGATAACACTATTGCCATTTTGAGGAAGATAACACCCGGAAGGTTCAACAAAATTAATTTCATTTTAAGCCTAAATCCAGCACACGGACGGTTCCGCTGGCGCGAGCTATGGTTGTTTGTGATTAAGTTAACAGTTTCTTGGAAATATGGCTGTCAGGCCTTTCGGATTGCTCCTCGGTTTGGTTCTTCTTGTTTACGTTCCTTGTCCCAGCACCGGAGAAGTCAAGCTTGGTCTTCTAATACCGTTCAAGCAGACCGTTCCACTTGGTAACTCGTATCATCGCGGTGAGTTCTATGCCTCAGCCATGAGCATCGCCGTAGATGATATAAACCGAAGGCCGGACCTGTTGCCTGGTCAAAATGTTACATTTATCTGGAACGATACCCGCTGCGAAGAGTTTCAGACACTACAATCGATCGTTTGGCAACTGAATGCAGGCGTTACGGCATTTATTGGCCCGGCATGTAGTTGTAACACATCCGCCAGGATGGCCGCGTCGTTTAACAAGACCATGATATCATATGTAAGTAGCCCAGTTATTAATTGTGTGTGATAATTCATTCGAATGCGTACTTGTGTTAACTGCCGGAGTTAGGGGAATGAAGACATCTTTAATAGAGTTAAATCACGTTTGAACCAATACGCACGAGGGCCAAAAGTTCTATTTTCTTTGTTTTACGGGCTGCTAAATTTTCGTAATGAGATTTTTAGTGTTGCCATGTTTGTTTTCAGTTTATCTCAAATATTACGCGCCTGTAACGGTTCATTATATCGCAAAATTAGCCGCGAGAAAATGGCATTCTTTCGTTTCGTGTCATTTTTTTCGGATTTCAGTGTCATTGAATTAAATTTCACGTTCTATCCTTATAATATTCTTTGCTTAAAACAATAAGCATCGCAAAACATTCAAAATGGTCTGTCCTTAGGTTAGAATATTAACTGTTCTTTTTGAATCCATGCTTTTCTATTATCGTGAATTCTGAAAACTTGGTGCCATATCCGCTGTCATTCAACAGATGAACCTCGGTCTTGTTCATTCTTGAGAATGTTTCAGGCAGGTTTTTTTCGACACGTTTTTAATATTCACATTTCATTATGCCGCTTTAGTTTTGGTTACGTCCCTCTTCAGTGTATTGCAATAAACCTTTCTTAAGTGCGCAAATAGGGTATTTTAAAGTTTGCAATAAATATGAACATCTGGATTTTTAGAATTAATAATTATGATATCTTTTTCGCGCCCACTGTAGGACCCTTGCTTAAAACGCTGCCATTTGTAATAAGGAAAATTAAAACTAGGTTAAATATAGTTTTTTAGTTTATCTCCTCGACTGGTTCTTACATACTAGTTCGTCGTTCACAGCGGTTTTTTTTCGAATTAATTTAATTGAACTTTTAGACGAGCGATCTCGTTTTCCCAATACACGTAAATTATTTCGTCTGGCAAATTTGCTTCCATCAGGCAGCAGAAAAATGATCTAAGGCTTTTTATGGCTTGTGTTTCGTTTTTCTGTTTTAATTCGAAGGTCCAGAGCTAGCACCGGAAAAGTAAATAAATGCTTTCGAATATATATCAGAAGACTCTCTGAGATATTACCTGCAGTCTTTGTATTTTTAGTCTTATATTCTGATCTTTAATATTATTATGCCAAGCGTCGATCACTGTGGCATTAGTTTTCGTACGGAAACTTGTCATCATATTTAGGTCTCTGAATTATGTGTAAATCCGTAGTTAACTTCTTTAGTTTTTATGTCAAGTTTACGTTTTTATAGTATTTTAAACTTATTTTTAAACTTACTTTTAAACATATTTTTACACTTAGTAGTAATACACGACCCCACAAGCATGTAGTTTGCTTTAAACATTGATCGTGTTTAAATAAAGGATTTTACTTAGCAATCATCATCATCATCATGTCCTTTTCCCTCGAGGGAAATAGGGCCTTACGGAAACATGTACAATTTCAAAATCATTCAAAGTCGATTGTGTTATAAGGAGAGAATTAGACAACTGATCACAACATCAGCACTTAAAACAATGGTAAATTAAAATTCGGATAGTTCACATAAGTCAATGTTTGAATAAGCAAGTATGTTGCTAGAAGCAAAGGGTTGTCGTTGAAAGGGGATTTTACGGTAATTTTAGAAAGGAAACTAGCTTCTGCTGGAATTTGGGACGAAAGCTGTGAAATGTGTATTGTATTTATTATTTTTCCGCAGTTTTTCTTATCATTTATGGCCAGATCAGAGAACAGAAAATGTTCTCTAATCACTTAGTACTGACTCATTCTTAATTTTGCAATCAGTGCAAAATTAAAGTGCAACGGTTATCGTGAAGGACATCAGGTGTAGTGAGGGTATTAAACATGCAAGTTAAGTTGATAACCGCCAAATGGTCCGATGTTCTAGATAATTAACTGATCCTATTAGTTTGAAGGTAATGAAAAAGATTCCAGTGCAGGTGAAAAATTTAACACTGCGTCACGGTTAGCCTGCTTTGCAGACAAACTAAACCCCGGGGTTTAGTTTGTCTGTAACGCAGGCTACGTCACGGTATGAATTCACTGAAAAGCGCCCGGGCTCTGACTACACCAAACAGCATTAAACACCGGTGCTGAAGAAACTGTTGTGGGGCGCTGACTGCTGAGTAAAATGTAGAACACGACTGTTACTTATTATGTGATAAAAGACGTTGCTTACAGGTTGAGAGAAGAAGAATAAGAATAACAACTAGCTTTATTTGCATAGTAAAGCCGGACAGTGGTGCACAGGCTTTTTTCAACTAAAAAGTAATGATTATCATGAATATATAATATGGTTATCATGGTGCAATCAAGTTATGAACAAGGTCAAAGAAGCTCAGAGTTTGGCCCGGCGTTTTGAGTACAGTTGGAAAACCATATACGCTAATGATAAAAAAAGAACAAATGAGCTAAAACACTACTCTGTTGGCCGCCGGCGAACGGCACTCTGGTATCCGGTAGATAATATCATAGTTAACAAAGGGAAATGGTTATGAAGTCGGGAAAGGTGGCAAGCCGTTCGAAGATCCAGGACGGTGTAAAATTTTTGTTTTACGCTCACACACTTTGCACGAATTACGAAACCAAAAAGTTCCTCTTAGTTAATTTTTCAGTTCGCAATAAACGTACATTGTGTTCTGTGCACGGTCAAAACCTAAAAAGTGAACTAAAAAAAAGCAGCAAAAGAGATTCATCGGTCATCATAACCATTTCTCTCTATTAACGATGATAACATTCAAGTGAAGATAAACCTCAATTAAAATTCAAATTATAACGGAAGGTGAAAACAGAGAGATAAGCCACCAGAATGCCACCATTTTATCCAGGACAATGATTCAGATTACAGTAATTTTTATATTGAGAATTGGAAGATAACAACTGATTTTTTTAATCCCTCCTCTCCACTCATTTTTAATTGTTTTTTTTTCTATCAAAACACAGATGTGCAGCAATCCCGAGGTCTCATACAAGAAGTTATACCCGACCTTCAGCCGCACGTTCGCTATTGACACTAAACTTACACCGAGTCTACTTTCACTCCTCAAATACTTCAACTGGAAAAGGGTGGCAATCATCTACGAAAACGTAACGAAATGGATTGAAATGAAGAATAACATGGTGAAACGCTTGAGAGCCAAGGGAATCAGTGTGGCACAAGAGCTTTTATCACATCCTTCGGGACTCTACAGACCAGAAAACCACACAGATTTTTTCAGGGACATCTTTAGGAAGATTAAACAAGAAGCTCGAAGTAGGTTTTAGCTTTGATGGTTCTGCCTTGTAAAGAATGGCTGCATTTTCAACTCCACTATCGCTTTTTACTAAGAGAATAGAATTTATCACGGTTTTTATTTGACGCCATCTTGATGGGCAGGCAAAGCGGTCAGAAATTATAGTGTTTGTATGGTAAATACGTTTTTCTCAAAATTTTACTCAATTTGTGAATCAAAAAGTTAAAATACTAGGTTGAAGATTGTATTCACCAAGTTTGACTCGACTCTAATATCAAGTACTCAAGTACATTGCCCTGACAATGGCATCATAAAATGGTAAAACTTACAAATGATTGCGAGGAACACGCTGTTATCATTTTCGTGATACAATGACTCGGTTGTCATAGCAGTATTGCCCGCTAAAAACAACCTTAATTTCAGCTTTAACTACTAGAGAAAACAAATTCCAGAGGTCTGTAGTACCACTTGAGTTAAAAGCCTTATGATGCCATTTCTAGTTTAATTTGTCTATTTGTTACATCGCTGTCGTTTCCACTTCCTCTGCCTCTGGGTATGGGTATTGAGACCAACACCAGACGGTAACACTATTTAGGGAAGTGGTCAAAACTACTACACTCGAACAGGACCCACCAAACCACAAAATAGTTGGTGGTGTCTGCCTGCACCCCCTTGCTTAACGTCAAAAGATGGTGTCTTTATTGCATAGCCACCCCGCTATCCAGCAGTAAAAAATTACAGTGAGATTCAAACCTTACTTACTTGTTTGTCTAGTAATGCCGACACCTGCTAGCTGAATAATCCTGTGTCAACTCAAATTTAAAAGCCAATAAAATGTTGTTGGTAATGTTCAAATATAGGTGGTGTCTTGGAGAACCCCCCTCCTACCCGAAAG
>JAHPZR010003151.1:42500-75000 GCA_019787425.1 Platygyra sinensis | reverse complement strand
CTCCCATTGAAATATTTTAATTTGGCCTCTAAAACGTTACCACGCCATAACGGACCTATGGCTTATTGACTAAGTGAGAGGTGAAGATATATATCTTATTAGACGTTTTGTTGTGTAGTATCGCTGATTATCTTTATTTCGGCTCGTGAGCGGGCGGAATTCAACAAATCCTGCAATCTAATTGGTTCCTGGAGCGGGCGGAATTCTCTCATACGGACCGCTACAGCTGGCGGAATCCATCGAGTTGATCTATTTTCGTGAATGAATTAGCGGTTATCGTCAATCTTTTGCCCGTTTTTCACTCCCAAAGACGATAAATTAACGCAAGTTTACCTCTATTCGCCTTTAGATGGCAAGGAAAGTTACTGTAAGTTAATTCAATTGAAGTTTTTGAAGTCGTGAGAGTTTGTTTGGTTGTTTGTTGCTCGGCGCTGTAATGGCGCGTAATCCTGTGTGTCTCTCTGTACAATTTTAAGTAAAAACTGAGTCAATTTCAGTCGAGTTTCCCTCTCTAATCGTTGCTGTACTTTAGAGAATTGCTGTGGAGTACACTTAACGAATTTTCTCGTTATCTGCTACTCAATTTACGGTAGAAAAGTCTAATTCAGTGGAGTGATTCGCAATGATCGACAAAAACTGGAAAACAATTTTGGAGATCTTAACTAGGGAACTAAATGCACTAATATAAAGTAGTTCGAAATAATTTTGTTCTTTAATACATCTTTCTTCGTATAGTATCTGATTTACTCGTTCTTTCGCTCGTTAGATATTTTGCGAATGGTTTGTAGACGGCGCGTAAGCCGATTTAATGGCAAAGTTGCGTAAACAAACGCACTTGTAAGCCAGTTTACGGCAAGAAAAAAAAGATAAAAATGTTATTGGCCGGCTTAGCGTCGGTCCGTATAGGGAAAAACTGTGACCTCGGGCTTGAAAATGCTACCTTCGGCCTGCGGCCTCGGGCAGCATTTTCAAGACCTCGGTCACAGTTTTTCCCTATACGGACCTCCCAGCCGGCCAATAGACCTTTCCCGCATTCCAACAAACAATGGCACCGAGTCGAGGTTGGAGTGGACAAAAATACAGTAAATGTATGAAAATGTCCACCCGAACCTCGCTCTGGTGCTATTGTTCGTACGCACTGAAGTGGAATGCGGGAAAGGTCTATAACATATATGTATTTTTACGAGTTGTGCCGTATTTTGGCGAGCCCGTAGGGCGAGTCAAAATACCAACAACGAGTAAAAATTCTCAGCGATACTACACAACAAAACGTCTAATAAGAGATTTATTATCCAACACGCCAAATTGGTATGTTCGTGCGAGCAAATTTCGTGGATATTTATTTACAGGGAATGCGTGATAGAAGTATACGAGCGGAACGGAATTGGCGCGAGAACTCCAGCTAACTGATTGGTCAACGGCAGTAAACCTGTCTAACCGGTCCTCTGGAGTACCGCGTGATATTTGTACTCGTCTTAAGCGTTATTTGTACTCTGCAAGGTGCAGTTGGATAATAAGGCTGGATATTTGCCAAGTTCGTTTATTGCGTGCTTATGGACCGAGACGGAGTCGATGTCCTTAAACACGCAAAAAAAGAACGCGGCCAATATCCCGCCATCTTGACCGAACAAGCTTGGTCAACAAAGGATTTAATATATGGCTTACGGGGAAGTTTTTCGTGCGGGACACGGCGGGTTGTCCCGAGTAGGCAAAATAGCTACATCTTACCCGCTCGGGGAGCCAATCACAGGGCAGAATTTGATTCATCCTGCCCGCTCGAGGAGCAAGCCATATATTAAAAACAGATATTGACCTTAGAGTGACTGAGATGAAGATAAACTTGTCTCCATATCGAATGGTTTCATTTGTTGAAGAAACTTTTAACAAATTGACGTCAGTTTTTCATGCGTCTGTCCTGTTATTGATCATGAATTTCGTCATCGCATTGTCAAAGTAGCTGTGGATCCACGAGGCGATAGCCGAGTGGATCCGCAGACAATAAAATCAGGACAGACGCATTAAAAACTGACATCAATTTGTTTTTTACGATAACAAATTGTCGAATTCCTGGCTCTCGCTCGCTGACGCGTCGCATGAATTTTAAATTCATGTGTCTGTCCGCATATTGACAATAAAAATTAGCCAATGAGCGCGCGTGAATTTATGCAGTTATCGTTAAAAAAAGATTTCATGTCAGATGATCTACACTGTCAACACCGCATGTGCACGCATGGTGAGGCGTCCATAAGGAAAGGTAAAGAGAGGTTTGACCCTACTTACTCCGTTTTCTCTGTTTTGCAGCGGACAATCCGAATGACCACGAGATGGTTCCAGTTGGAGATTTTCAAATCATGTTTGACAATGAAACTAACGAAGGAGAGCAGGTTTTCATCCGATGGCCGAACGTGACGATTCATTGGCCTGGCGGACGAACCGGCCCCCCACGGGACTCCCCTGAATGTGGTTTCCGTGGAGAACTATGTATCGAACCACCCAAGGGAGAAGGTGATAATTTCTTCCAGTGTTCAGTTTTCTTTGAACGATTTAAATATGTTGCAATGGCTCCTATTAATCGATAAGAACGTCCCGACGTTAATTAGGGCAGTAACACGACAGCAACAGCAGCAGCAGCAGCAGAAACAACAATTTTCACTCACTCACTCACTCACTCACTCACTCACTCACTCACTCCACTCACTCGCCTCGCTCGCTCGCTCGCTCGCTCGCGCGCGCACTCACTCGCTCACTGCACGCACGCACGCACGCACGCACTCACTCACGCGCGCACCCACGCACGCACGCACTCATTTACAGTTTTACAAAAAGATATCTTAACACATGTAGAATGACAGAAAGAAAATGTGCAATTTGAGTCTGGAGTTGATGGAAGTAATCCGAAAGTTTTCTAGTCAGTCTCCAGCCATTGCAAAATTTCTACAACATCCACAGTGGCCCTCAATATGGTCTTAAGCGAGTTGCAACTCTAAGCAAAAAGAAAAACTCCGAATAAACATATAACTGGTAGCAGGCCATAAACGAGTTATATCTTCCAAATAATTATGTGGACCTGGGCATGTGTAGCCAAAAGCTTGCGGCAAACAGGACTCCAAATTTCTTGAGCGTTATTAAAAGCGAGCCTTTTCCTGTTGAATCACTACAGGGAAGTGTTCAACAATTAGGCAAAATTATCGCTCAAGAACAGGGTGCTCGCTCTTGTAGCCTATCAGGGAACAGCTAAAGATACCGAGTGGAACCCCTATTAAAGGTCCTCGACTAGAGTACTATTGTTTTTACCTTTACTAAGCGACCAGTCCCCTTTAGGAGGCTACCATCTATTTCCCCTAGGGTAACCGTTTAATAGGGGTTGAACTGTGATAGAACTAACTGATTCTAGGATTTCTAACAGGACACAAGTCTTGATTACCATTGAGTACTTAGATAACTAATAGTTTGAATTGAAAGTCCATGCCCTTTTTCAAGAGGCGTGTCCGGTGTAAGAACCGACCACTCAAATTTTCGTGGAAAATAGATCGCCTCCATTTTTTCTACACAAGTCAAACAACATATGCAATGAACGAAAATGCCCTTTATTTCGATAGATTCGCTTTTTTAATTTTTTGAGGAGTTTTTTTTGTAGGCACCCCGAAAACCACAAAAACCGGAAATTGAAACCCCAAAAATTGGGGGTTACGCTATGCTTGCTCAAACTTCGCACATTCAATGAAACAACCTAATTCTTTCAGAATTACTGCATAATTCTTTCTTCTTTCCACACAACTAAAAACTATCTGCTTATCCTAAACGCAAGCAAAGTTATGACGTCTTAACGTGATCCGCTTAAAGATGTCTTTGCCATCTTTGCTGACATAGCCCCCAAACAAACAGATTTTTTTCAAAAGTGGGACCTCTTCATGAATGATGACTGTTATCAGCGTAATGTACTAAGCCTAAGCTACAATTATCTGTATTAAAAGTTGTGGGCACTCATAATTTTGATACGCAAAAAATTCGACAAAGTAGCGGAAATTTCAACAATTTGTGTGGAAATGACGAATCTCATCCGTTGACTAAAATGCAGTTTTGAGTTTCTCAGCGAACTTTTTGACATCTCCTGATTAGATTTATTGAGTTTTAACGCTTGGAGAACTACATGAGACTTGTTTTACGGGAAATCTCTCAAGCCTTGCTTTGAATTCTACTGCGGTACTGACCACTACTGATCCGGCGTCACCGGCCGTTCCGTCACGCATCACGCATTCTTAGTTGAAGCAGGGGTTGATTTAAAATCTCGTATTCCCAGAGAAATGGGCAGCCTTGTTAGATTATATTATACGTTTTCAACACCTTGTCTTTTCATTACATGTATCTTGGTTCTCATAAGCGTGCTCTAATTTTGGTTGTGATATAGCTAAGGCCGGTAGTGTAAACACTTGCGGTCAATGTCAACACCATTTGTTCACTACTCACATTTGACATTTCTTTAGTGAGTTTCTTTTCATGAATTTCAATTACTAATAAATTAGTTGAGCCTATTGAGGTATTTTAGTGCAAGGCGATATGATATTTCTTAGTGCAAGGACGCTTTTAGACTGATCTGTTTGGCGAAGGGAGAGGGGAAAAAAGTGAAAACCACAACTGAGAAAGTTCCCGGAAGTATGTTCACCAGAAAGCGAGAGATCTAAAACATTTCCCGCGATTACATGCCGAATTACAATGTTTATCTGCACGAAAAGATGATGGTGCTAAAATCGCAAAATCGTACCTAACTTTACATGAAATTGCTTCATAACCTGGCTGTTGGCACGATTGCAATCAAATCAAATTAACTTAAGGGGGGATTCTACCTGATTAGGAGTGAAATTTGAAGTAGTTTTAAAAAGGAATTGTTAAGATTAAAATGGGTTGGGAACACTACCAGACAGTTGACCCCCTCAAAAAAGAGCGCCAGGTTGGTAGGGGACTGTTTGGTGTCCGCCGGTCTATTAATTCTTCACTTTAAATTTCAATTTTCCAAATCCATCAAATCTTCAACATTTCATATTTTCCTCAATTTGATCTATCTTTCAAGAAAAAATATCTCTTTCACGAAATGCCCAAAAATCCCCCAAAAATTTACTTAACCCGCAAAACATTGGTAAATGTTCTAAGTGGAGGGATTTGGCGTTGCTTGAAACGTGAACGAGATATTGGCACAAAGGCCACGTTGAGCGACGTCAAAAGAGCCTTTAGGTAAAATCTCGCAATAATAGTTTTCGAAAGGGACGGACCATCCGGGTTAGAAATGTGATGAGGGGGGAGTGTGGGGAGAAAAAATATTCATGCCAGGGAGGATGACTGAAAAAAATGCGCAAAGACGAAGTGAAAAAAAAAAATTCCAGCAGAGTAATGAATTACATTGTCGGGTTCACAAACTGTACCCACCTGACTCATGTAGTTTAAGGCCTGGGTCAAAGGCTTTTACTGGTGAAAATAATCTATTAATTATATTTCTAAAAGTATAAATGGCAATGGAACCAGATTTAGCACACAGTAAGATTTTAACGTCCTGAAAATTTCAAAGTAGAATTGGTACTTCTGACAGGTCACGTGACATGTCACGTGAGGCTTAGCGGAAAATAGCCGTTATTTGAGGAATTGGTAGCGGTTTTTAGTAATATCATCCAGCAAACGCGCATTTTAGATGCAGGGCAATTATTTTCATCCTCTCACGTTTGGAATGACCGTCCCTCTTTTCGCAGCAAAAAATTATAGGGTGAAAGGTGTTTTTTTTAACAAAATTCGACGGCTTTTGATCATTTATATCTGCTAAAAATGAAAACACAGCAAGGCAGATAATTTAAATTTTCATCGAAATGGCTTATTTATTTAACAAATAAAGAAGCCTAAGCCGTGTATTACACTGTGATAAAACACGATGGTCATTTGAGAACACGAGGGAAATGTAGAAAACACGAGCCGCAGGCGAGTGTTTTCTACATTTCTCGAGTGTTCTCGAATGACCGGAGTGTTTTATCACAATGTAATACACGGCTTAGGCTTCTTCATTTGCTTTAAAATATAGATTTTACGCGCGCAAAACAATATAAGACGCCTTTTCTATGTTTTATACTCTGATAAAACATGGGTTTTTGACCAATCAGAGAGCGCGCAGGGTCCTATCTATATTTTAATGATCAATATGATAGATTCACCACCAATTCGCCGATTTACCAAATTTTAACAAAATGATTACGTAGCATGTCACGTGTTCAGAATAATTTGTTAAGGCAAGGCAGGACGTCGAGCTTTATAATCAGGAAAAAGTTCAGCTTGTTAAAACAAATAGAACAAGAGATATAGCTGCCCAACCATAATTCTACTTTACATTCCTGACTCAGGCCTTAAACGGCTTTGGCAGCCACTTCAGTACTGCAGTTTTAATTTCTTGGTCCTGGTGGAATTCTCTACGATAAAGAAAACGGACATTTTCCCTTTCAAGTCTGATACATTTCGTGTGTAGCAACCTCACCTTGGACAATGATAGCCAAACACCCTTGCAGAAAAACTGTTGTGGATAACCATGGCTTAAAAGTGATTGTGAAAAAGCGTGCGCTACAAACAGCCCACATACCGTGTCAGTTTAAAAGCCTCGAAATATTGGAGTGATTTCACAACTGACATTTATAAATGACGATTGTGGCTACAGAGGTGTACACCTATACACTTCTCCTAAGATGACCGCCAAGAAACGTCGTAATCCGGCAGACACTCATGGAGGTGTTAACACAAATGTGTGTTTAGTATGGGCTTTTTCAATCTAGTTTAGGTTATTGGCTAGCAAAGTAAACGACGCATTATCATTGTTCAAGTCCAAACGATACATTTTATAAATGTTTCGGCTGAAAATCGTGGTAAACGCACCAAAAATTGCTTCAATTTTGCAAAATGTTTTCGGAGGCATGAAACCCCCAGACCCCCTAGTGGAATAGGTCATGTGGCCCCACATTTGCTACTGGACGGTCACTCGCACAACCCTAGCTTAAACCTTGAATCACTGCATGTTAAGAATGACTTTTATTACCAGAGTAATGAAGCAATAAAATTGATATTTCCCTAAACATCAAACCAAAAAGGCAATGCCGCGAGCCCCATTTTAGACAATAGCACGTGGATGTGCCTGATACTTGGTTATATCTCCCCTTGTAAAACTTTGGCAGGAAAGCAAAACGACCGTGTGGAAGTTTAAAAATATTTAAAAATTTTTAAAAGTAGTGGATTTAGCTGTGCAATGCTTCCAGGGAAATCGTTTGCGAATTGCACAAAACTGCGTGTCCGGGTAATTCAGGTGTCAAAATTGGTTTCTCTAAGAATACTATGAAGAGGAAACTCTGTCTTAATCTAGTATGCCCTATAATTTTTTAAAAATTGGCAAGACTGGGATGCCATACTTTTATGAGTCTGATACGAATACTTGTCTTGGTGAGACTTCGCACACAGTATCATGTTACTCGATTTACGCGGCGTCAAATCAAGCGGTGTCTTAGGCATATTTGTTGTTTAATTAGAAGCATCGGAAAGGCATGGTATCCGTAAAAAGGTCTATTTCGGATATCAGCTAGGGTAAAAATCTCTCTATGAGCTCTCCTGATTTATTAGCAACTTTAATTATTAGCGGAAAAGAGTCTCCCGAACGGTCAAATTATGTGAGTTAGCGAACGAATGTTGTTGACATTGACCCCAACTGTTTACACTACCGGCTTCGGCGATGACTCAACTAAAATTAATATTACAGCAATCTTATAAAAAGAAACAAGAAAATAAAAGGAAAAGGTGTTGAAAAAGTATGAAATAATCATAAAAGGCTGCTCATTTCTATGGGGATAAGACATTTTAAATCAACGCCTTCTTCAACCAAGAATGCGTGATGCGTGACGGAACGGTCGTGATGACGATCGGTAGTGGTCAGTCAAAAGAAACGTGAGGCTTGAGATATTTCTCGATATTTTGGCGTAAAATAAGTCTCATCGAGTTCTCCAAGCGTTAAAACTCAATAAATCTACTCAGGTAATGTCTAAAAGTTCGCTGAGAAACTCAAAACCGCATTTTAGTCAACGGATGAGATTCGTCATTTCCACACAAATTGTTGAAATTTCCGCTACTTTGTCGAATTTTTTGCGTATCAAAATTATGAATGCCCACAACTTTTAATACAGATAATTGTAGCTTAGGCCTAGTACATTACGGTGATAACAGTCATCATTCATGAAGAGGTCCCACTTTTGAAAAAAATCTGTTTGTTTGGAGGCTATGTCAGCAAAGATGGCAAAGACATCTTTAAGCGGATCACGTTAAGACGTCATAACTTTGCTTGCGTTTAGGATAAGCAGATAGTTTTTAGTTGTGTGGAAAGAAGAAAGAATTATGCAGTAATTCTGAAAGAATTAGGTCGTTTTATCAAATGTGCAAAGTTTGAGCAAGCATAACGTAACCCCCAATTTTTGGGGTTTCAATTTCCGGTTTGTGTAGTTTTCGGGGTGCCTACAAAAAAAAACTCCTCAAAAAATTAAAAAAGCGAATCTATCGAAATAAAGGGCATTTTCGTTCATTGCATATGTTGTTTGACTTGTGTAGAAAAAATGAAGGCAATCCATTTTCCACGAAAATTTGAGTGGTCGTTCTTACACGGACACGCTCTTAAGAGCCTAAAGTAGTCTACATTAGATCCCGACCTATCCCATCGAATAGTTCGGCAATCGAACCCAATCGAACACCCATCGTTCGATTGCCGAACTCAATCGAACATAATCGAACTCACAATAAAATTTTGCCAATCGAACACAATCGAACGTTCGATTACCGAACGATTGGTTCCTGGTTATTCAATAAAATCTGACAATGATTATATTCCACGTGTTTTACTCAGTTTGAGGCGTCAAGAGACAATTGCATTGGATTAGTTCGATTTTGTTCGATTTTGTTCGATTATATTGGTTCGATTGGTTCGAAAATCGAACTCACAGCAAGATAGGTGTTCGATTTTGTACGATTGCCGAACCCAATCGAACGTTTGGAGTTCGATTGGGTTCGATTGTTTTTTTGTTCGGTTTTGTTCGATTGGATGGGTCGGGATTAGATTTACTAGCTTTTTAAGCGTCTCCACCTCTTCCGACAGCTTTTGAGCCTTTTGCATGTGTTTTTCCTTCAGATGTTAAGACCAAAATCATCGCTGGAGTGTCAGGAGCACTCGCTCTCTTGTCCTTACTTTTGCTTCTAAATATCTACAGGTAAGAGTCCTTCCGTCCCGTCCTACCCCCCTCGATCCGGCCTATCCTTCATTAAGGTTTAGATGTGAGAACCTTCAAAGACGTATGGAATCCTTTTCGTGTCTGTTACTATCCCTTGTCAGATGGTTAAAGCAAGTGCCGCACCGAAATAATAGCCATTGATTATTTTAAATTTGGGCGCCCCAAATATACAGTTCCTTGGAAAAGGGGCGAAACATTGTCCGATACTTGCGCGAGGAGGCCGTTAGACATGCCAAAGTCACATAAAAGTCCACAAGATTTTTAATCATTATTCTGGCGACAAATTATTTAAGTAACGAAACATATTTTACATCTGAAATAACTTTGGTTATACAGTGCTCTGCAAGATGGTGTAGCTTAGGGACCGTTCATTTTTAAGAGAAAGGGGGGGCTGGTGGGATTTAGGGGGGGGTCACCCAAAAAAATCGGCCTTAAAGGGGGGGCCATCTAAAAAAGAATAAGGGAAAAGGGGGGTCACTTAAAATATTTTACTGATACTTTAAGATGGGATATGTTTTACTATTTCTTAAAAAAATATATCCCCACAGAAATAAACAAAGTTTTTAAATCTATTAGTGTTAATGCTGTCGCATTAGATTTTGTACAGCGGTATTTTGTGATATAGTTACCAGTTTTCCGCTCGGACAAGTGTCCCATGTTTTTCCAAGCTTGCACGTGTTTCACTGTTCGAGACTTGAAGGTTGTACCTCGGCGGATCTATGCGAATTTCACAGCGTTAAATTTGTTGTATTTCAAGGATCTTATCGTCAACGGTCTTTACTCGTCCCATACACGGAAATGGAGGGCGTTGTAAACAAAGAAACTTACGGGGCGATTAAAGGTACAAACAGTTTTGTTTAGCCGAGTGTTTGATCTTCAGAACAGTATTTGCTATAACGTTTCCACGGCAACAGACTGCAATTTTAAAGCTACGGAACTTAAGGTGATTCCTCAGTATTGCATTGCGAATCCCTACTGCGTACGATTTATTCGTCATTAGCGCCCGCAAATGAACGCATGCACATACACAACGAAAGAAATTTCCGTCAAGCTAAGTTCGATGACGAAATAAATGTTCCTTTTCTTTTAAACGAGCATGGTGGCCTATGTTTTATCGCACAATAATAGTGTACATATTATCCTCTTTAATTAAAAAAAAAATAAAAAATTCTACCGGACAGAAAAAAGATATGGGTGAAAGCGCGCAAAAAACCGTACTCTGGAATGCAAATTGACTGCGAAAACAAAGACTATACGAAGGCTTTAATTTACGTCCACGTCGTTTTAAATGATGTGATTTTTTCACAAATTTCATATGATATTGTTCTATGTACTTGACACCTTCTACCTGCCAGGTTTTTTCCCAAGTATTAGTTAAATAACTATGCATCCACCTTCCTCAAAATATAACTTGGACCGATGAATAGCACGTGATTAGCACGAGGACAGGCATAAATTGAATAAGATTGGCCCGTCACATCTCTGAAGTGAGAATGGTGACTCAGCATTTTTATTGTGTTTTTCGAAACAGTGCTTGGTAGAAAACATTCAAGGAAAGTTTTAAAAAAAATCATCGGTAACTTTGATTTCTGAGGAATCGCTTTAACGAACAAAAAAGGGTTTCTTTCTTTAATTTTCCTCTCTGTATTGTTGGATTTTTTAATCTTTTTTTCTTATTTTTCCCTTAAAGCTTATCAAATACAATATAGGTAACATAGCAGTTGCTTGACTAAAATACTTCAATAGCCAAAGCTACGCTGCAAGCTGATAAAGGCCTGTAAACTATCTTGAAGAAATAAAGTTACTGTTAAAACACACTTTTGTCCAGGATTGAACGCAGGTATTGTTTAATTAGTACTTCATGTTTGGCAGGGTTATTTGAAATTTTCATATTACTTCATATTGGACAGAATTGTGTGTGTTTTGGTGACTTTTTACCAATGAGGACACTTAGTGATGCCTATCATAAGGAGTTTGAATCTCATTAGCGTTCAATCCTGGACATAACTCTTAAAACATTGGTTCTCCCTGCTAATCTTCTTCAAACTCTTCCTCGCCGCTTATGCTGCTGTCAAAGTCGCTTTCGCTCTTTTCAGGCAGTGCATACTCTTCAGGATACAGGAAGCAGTACACCTCATCTCTAACCTCTGGCTTGAGCTTGTGATTGTTCTGTTTCCTGCCGCATTGCTGAAGTGGTTTGATTGCAAAGGCTGTGTAATATATGGCGCATCAAAGCACAACAAATCTTGTTTCTTGATAAGCAAAAGTTTTTCGTTTTATACTTTACGCATCTCGATGTAGTAGGTTTCAGTAAGAAGAGGGCAGAGAAGAGACGGCAAAGGAAAGCCAGAAGGCGACGGAGAAAAATTATGAGGATTATTATTGGAAAGAATTTTCGAAGATCCGACAAAACTGAAAAAGCTCCGAGTGCCAGAACTAAACAAATACCTCAAACACCATAGACTAGACAAGCATCTGAAGAGCACCAAAAATGACAAGGTTAAGGTAATTACCAGACACTGGCTTCTCCAAATGAATCCTGAAGGAACTGATCTGCTACAAACAGGATTGAAAGAAACAGATAGAGCTGAAAATGAACCTTTGCTAGACAGTGATAAAGACGATAGCGATGAAGACGACAACGGTGGAAGCGAAAGCAGCAGTGATGAGGAGAATGAAAATGATTGCATTGACTCTGGTGGCAGAGACGAATCGAGTGATGTCATTCTTGCTTTCATCGATGACGAAGAAGAAGTTGAGAGGCCAGCCACAACATGTTTGGGTAGAGCTATAACCAGAAGATCAGAAATTGATTTTTCTTTCTCTTATTTTTTCAACGAATTCAGAGCGAGCTGGCACCTTTCCTTTTTGCTGACTTTATAGTATGCAGTAGAAAGTGACAGAAGCAACTGTAGTATGAATGGTAATACCTTCATAATGCCAAAAACATACTGTGCTACTGTACAGTATGTATAGCTAGTTTAATTTTTCTTTCTTTTAATTTGTTTTTTTTTTAACCGAAGAGCACTCTGTATTATAGGGATTGTAAATTTCGTCTTCATAGTGAACACAATAACGTCAAGCAGGGGAAAAATAGAGGATATTAAAAAGGTAAAATCTTGAGGGAGGGTTAAACATATTTTGTGGGGGGGGGGGGGGGGGTCATCCAAAAAAATGACTGATATAAGGGGGGGCCATGTGAAAAAATTGGTAAGCTGAGGGGGGGTCATGCGATTTTTAAATGGTGTTTCCCAAATTCCACCAGCCCCCCCTCCCCCATAAAAAATGAACGGTCCCTTAAATAATACAAAAAAAAAATGTCCGCTTCATACTATTGATATAATAAGATAACTTGTTTCAAAACATTTTGCTTTACCAATGTATTTAACCGTGGGGCAGTTACACAATTTGTTACCTCTCCTTCATATACCATGTAATACAACTGGAGATTTTTGTTGATCTGCAGACAATACAGGTTGGAGCGGGAATTAAAGAGTCTACTGTGGAAGATTGACTACAACGATATTTGTTTTGAGAAGAAAAGGAACTCCCTCACCTCTTTGGGAAGCTGTGCGGTAAGATGATGAATGAATGAATGAATGAATGAATGAATGAATGAATGAATGAATGAATGAATGAATGAATGAATGAATGATGAATGAATGAATGAATGAATGACTTTATTAAAGTGTCAACAGTATTTAGCTTAAAAAAAACTAATTGGGACACTATTTACCCAATAAAATATACCTTAGCTAAAGTTAATTTGTTTTACAATTAAATGAAAAGTGTATAAAATAAATATATAAATAAAGAAGTAAATGAAGTATTTGAACTTAGTAAGATTCAAGAAGGTAAAAGATATCAAATATAGTATAAAATGTAAAATTTTAAAAGGCCTAGAAGCATATATCACAGTTACAATTATCTATTAAGTGTGATAGGTTCTTATTCTTAATACTGTTTTTGAAACTCGACATTGGACTCCTCTCTATCGGTTTTGTCTAATATGAGAATTTAATTTATAGCGTATTAGTATAAATCTATCATCTTTCATTACGAATGCGGTTCTCTGATTGGCTACACTACTCGCTATCTATTCTGTTGTAGATAGAAATCGAGAGCGAACAATCTAGAGACGGCGCTCATGTTCCATAATTTTGGCCATAGTAGTGGCCCAAAATATCTAAGGGAATGTTTTCCAAGTCTACACCCAAGAAATTGAATTCGTCAAGTTATAACTGAAAGATAACTCGCTAAAAGAGACTTGTCATACGTGTCATGCATCCACGGAGAAAGTGGTTCGCTACATGAAGGTCTGCATGAAGGTCTGCTGTCACACAATACAGCTGGCAAACCAACTTCATTAATCCGCTCAAGTTTTTTCTTATCAGAGCCATTGCAGAAGTGCCCTACAAGGTTACAGTACGTTAGATATGGTAATATGGCTGTTTTCTGTATACTCAGTTTCGCCTTGATTGAGATCAGGTTTCGCTTTCTCATTGTATGATTAAGGACAAGTCAATAAATTGAGTTCTTCCAAAGGCTGTATTGTAAAGGAGTCAATTTAATCACGCCTCTGAGAAGTATTGTTTGAAATGACCATGGCTTGGTATTTACTTAGTAGATTCTCTAGAAAAGTCTTTATTATACAAGCCACAAGCCTGTGGACCGACATTATTGATTACCACTTGTTAAGGTCATTTTGTGCATTGTAAAGCTGGTGGTCGTCCGCATACATTGATGGGTGGCATTCATATGCTGGATATATGCTGGTAGATATATCTGGTAGATGCTCCTTAGATTACAGCCTTGCGAGGACCCTTGCAAGATTCTCTTCTTTGTTCTCTGCTACACGTAGTACAGAGAAACGAACTCCCATTGCTCCTTTTTCACTGTCTTTGATACAGATCTGAAGGCTAGAAAATTCCTTCCAAAAGACTTCAATCGTCAACCATTTTCGTGAACCGTTTTTTTTTTTTTTTTGCTAAAAGCGATTGAGACTGGCTCGTGCGTCAATATGCGCGCGTCACTGATTTTTATGGGCCAACGGCGTCTGTTGAGTTATGAATGCACGCTGTGCATGGTGTTGTTGGTTGATATCGCACGAATTCATTGGCTTTGTTATAATATTATTTACCAATCAGTTAGTCAATCAATCCATTGATAAATTCATCATTTAACTAATATTAATGATTTAAATCTCACGCTATAAATCTATTCTCTCTGAAACAGAAAGAGAATGATCCTGATATGTTCGAGCCTCTTCTTGAAGACGAGGATGAGGTTATGAAATACACGGCCGTTGCAGTTTACAAGGTATCTCTCATTGACATCTTATATTTTTCTTTTAGTAATTGTGTATTGTATAAATTAATTAACTGATTAACTAAAGACAGTAACTGATTGATTAATTTTATGCCAACACTTAAAAGTATATCAAAAATAGGGTATTGTGAGTGAAATCATTTTTAATTTACCCTTTCTTCCTTTTTGTTTGTTCTCAGGGAAACCTGGTAGCAGTCAAACGGCTAGCTAAAAAGAGTATAGATCTAACTCGAACCGTGTTAATGGAACTCAAACAGGTACGTTTCACAATTGACAAAACAATAGCATTCGGTGGAAGTTATAAGGATGCAATAACACCAGCAACAACACTAGCAAAATATTGTTATTTACCCTGTTCAAAGCACGACTAGTCGGTCAATAGTTGTTGGTTTCTGAAGCACTGACTAGAATCCTAAAGAAAACGTTACTGTTTCTTAATCTTCACTTAACTGTTGGCAAAATTAAACGCCTTACTGCTTTTTCTCGTTGTGTCTCAGTGACGAAGTGAGAATGCTAAAGATGAAAGCTATCGTTCGCTTTTCATATTTGCGCGCTAGCATCAACCAACAAGAAACACTACTTGTATATATATTTATGACATAAACACCTGTGAAATACCAGGATTTTTCCTTTTACTAAAAAATCATATCTTCATCGCACGTGGAGAAGATCCTATCTTTATCTTTCAGATGTGAGGATATTGGTGTTGCCATAGTTACTAAAATGATCACCATTGCTATGGTTACATAAAGTTCTTTAAAATGTACTTAGATGCGTTGCTGTATGATCGAAACATCATCGATCCCTCCTCAGAAATCTTCGGTTATCTTCGGAAATCTTCAGTAATCTTAGGAAAATGTCCGAAAAATGTTCGGAAACGTTTGTCTTTCTTTCGGAACAATTTTGGAAATTTGGCCGGAAATCTTCGGAAAGTGGTCGGAAATCTTCGGAAAATCGTCATAAACGTCGTCATTAGTATGTTTATATAATAAACAGAACATTACATGCCGCTTGTGGATATGAATTTTATTCTATAAAAGTTCTCGTATTCAACTCGACATCTCACTCGTTCGCTGGGTTCACTTGTGAGATATCGAGTAGAACATTCGAAGATAAAATTCATATCCACGCGCGGTCATGTAATATCCTCTAAATATAAAACTTCGTAATCAGACTGGAATTTTTAAGTGGAAACTAAGTGTGTCATTAGCGCGGGAAGAATTGAGTGCGTGCAACGAGAGTTGTGTTCGCTTAGACGCAAATCCACTTTTTCTCCTTTGTTTTTAGATGCGAGACTTGAGGCACGATAACCTGAACCCGTTTATTGGCGCCTGTGTGGATTCGCCAAACATCTGCATTATTTCTCAGTACTGCTCCAAAGGAAGTCTTCAAGTAAGTCATGATTGAGCATGACTGCTTGTCAACATTCTCTCCAACATTATCTCGTTCTGTCGAGTGATGCAAATGAATGGAGTTGTTTATGGATTGGTTCTTTAAGTTTGAAATGGATATACGATCATTGAATCTATGTTTCCAATTGTAAAGGAGAAGGCTAAAATAAAAAAGTTCAGGGTGCCACCTGAATTTGATCGAAAGACCTCCGAATTACCAACCGAAGACTTGGGGAGTGAAAGGGAACATAATTTTGCTCCTCGTCAGGCGTGTCCGATTACTAAGCTGCTCACCCTAGCAAGGGAAATGACTTCTGCACAGGCTATTGGGTTACTTGTACGATGCTCTGTCTCTCGTTGAGCTAATAGCTCCGGAACGTTAATTGGGGAAGCAACATTCTTTGGTTCCTTAGCTAACAAATGCTCTTTTTCTACTGCAGGATATTTTGGAAAACGAGGATGTTAAATTGGATCACATGTTCATTGCTTCCCTGGTGTCGGATATCGTGAAGGTTTGTTAAGTAATGCAAGGCATAATTTCACCTCGAGCAATCAGTAATTCACCCCGAGCAATCTATTATAAGCCTCAATTATTCTGACCTGTTTAATTGTGCATCCGCATTTTTACTTTGTATTTGAAGAATATATCTAACACTAGAGACAGTGTTTATCACATTTTTCATCACCGTCTCAATTGTTTTCAAAAAATCTCTTTAATGAAAAGCTAAGTAGATAATTGAGGAATATAACGAATAAATTCTCTGTTAATTCAGACAGCATTTGGGAGCACTGACAGGGCTCCTTCTTCGGTTAGTAAATTAAATCTAACGAAGTATTATATGTTATTTCCATTTGCGGCTTTTTTTCTTTGGGCAGGGTATGTGTTATATCCAGAGTACAGACATCAAGTCGCATGGAGATCTCAAGTCTCCTAACTGTCTTGTGGATAGCCGCTGGGTGCTTAAAATTGCAGATTACGGGCTCCCTACCTTTAAAGAAAAGCAAAGAAAGACATATCCGTCAGAATATGCCTACTACAGAGGTACTTCCTAAATTATTTCATTTGTTTATTTTTCATTTATTTATTTATTCATTTGTTTATAGATTTTTCTTACGTTGGAACCTGTCGTAAGAGGGAGAACTCTGGGTTTTGTAACTTGTCCGGGTACTAGGGTGTGGTATGGAGAGAATTATGCGACTAAGCACGATTAAGTGTTTGCTTACAGGTGGTGAATAAGAACCAGTTCGATTGCACTGATGATATTATTAAATTATATCTTGAATTTTTTGTCGGGTTCTAGACCTTCTGTGGGTTGCACCCGAGATTCTTCGTCTCCCAAACCGTCCTGCCAGAGGTACTCAGAAAGGTGATGTTTACAGCTTTGCAATAATCTTGCAAGAGTTTCACACGAGGGAAGGTCCCTACAGCTCAAGTTACATGGATCCAAAGGGTTAGAAATCTTTTCTTTCTAACGCATTTTTGCCCAGGTTATTTTTGCGTTCGTTCTTCTTCTTGTTCTATTACTTTTGCTGTTGTTGATGTAACGCTGATGGTACATGACATCGAATCTACTTTACACAGCACACAGCCGACATCCAATTTTGCAAAGTTTAATATCTCAGTTTGCTTTAAATTCCTCAGAAATTGTGAGCAGAGTACAGATCGGTGAATTCCCACCATTCCGTCCGACCGTGTCAGAGCTGATTACTGGGGTTGAAGAAATCCGGGAACTTATGAAACAATGTTGGGAAGAGAGTCCGGACCTACGCCCAGACTTCCACGAGATTAAGAAGATTGTAAACAAAATTTTAACCAACAATGGAATGTGAGTGAGCTTTACAAACCAATACCAAATTCTCGCCCCAAAATCAGATTGCATTGCTTACCAACCACTCAACCGAACCTCTGTTTCAAACTGAATCCTGTTGCCTAATATTTGCTATCGAGATTAGATAGAATAAAGAAAACCAAATACATTGAAACACCAAGTCTCATAACAGATAGAGCATAATGTAAGATAATTGGTAAGAGATCCTAATATTTCGGTAGCTGGACTTCAATTGGTGATTCTAAATGTGGAGTCACGGATGGAGCCTCCTCGGGAACAGAAAACAAAAAAATGTTTTCATACGACGAGGGACGTTAACCTTCTCTTTTTTATTTTCGTTCCTATTTTTGCGAAGGAAAACGAACATTTTTGACAATGTGGTTTACATGATGGAAAAGTATGCCGATAATCTGGAAGAGCTGGTCATTGAAAGAACTGGTCAACTAATCGAGGAGAAAAAGAAGACTGACGCGCTTTTGGAAAGGATGTTACCAAGGTAGGTCCATTAAGGTATCTGATCTATTCATGATCAGCGACAAGACGTTGATTACCGTGCAGATGATCAAGGAACCTGTTAAAACCGTCCAGATTAAATGATGGCCTACCCTTGAAAAAGGTACGCACGTGAAAATTTCTTTCGTCAAGCACTTCTTCCAGAAGGTTTTTGATATCGGATTACCGTTATATTCTGTGTTTTTCGTGACGATGATGGTGGCATGAAGTGGTGACGAAGATAAATTTTAATTTCTTCTGCATTTATGACTGAAGAGAAATCCCAACATTTTGTGACAGCCGCCAGAAACGTCCCGCCTGACCCATCGTGCCAAGTATCATTAAATCTCTCCTATACGTTGGTTTCTTTGATACAAACAAGAAATGAAAGAACGGGGAAATTATAAACTGAGAAGAGGCCAATAAGAGAGAATCATTACCGTTTTGACTGTCCTCCCGTTTGTTTGTCAGACCCGTAGCAGAGCAGCTTAAGAGAGGGAAGGCAGTTGAGGCAGAGAGTTTCCATGAAGTGTCCATTTATTTTAGCGATATTGTTGGATTTACCGAGCTTTCCGCAGAAAGTACTCCACTTCAGGTAAGTAAATTACAATTTTTGTCCTTTAAGCACTGCAGTAAGAAGTGTCAAAATTATATTAACAACTATTTAAAACTGCAAAGTTGTTAATCACATTAATTAGTGTCACAAGTAGCGTTCCTACACAGTTTTTTTATGCAATCTTCCAGGCTACCCCACGAACGTGGGGGCAGGACGATTGCGCCACGATCTCAAAGAGCTTCTGCGTAGGAGGTTATGACACAAACTACTTGGGGAGTCTCCCAGTAGTTCATTGGTCGAGCGTGATACAAGGATGCGGAAGGTTATGATTTTGATATCTATTGGGAGAACTTCGAAGCTATTTTGTGTGGCTTTCGTGTCAGTGAGTGACTAATCACTTTCTGCAAAAAAGGTTATGAAAGCATATCGCAGTATGTGGCTTTTAAATCGTTGCGAAATGCTGGTCATTTTCAAATTTTGTTTTATTGTTAGCGCACATGGTTATCGTGAGACCTCAGCAGATCATCACACTACCTTACCGACCTTACCTCTTCTCTAGTGTAAAGGCAGATTTACTTTTGATATTTTTTCAATAGATGTTGAATCCAAAGACGCTACGTTTACTCAATATTTTCACATTTTTCCCACAGGTTGTCACTCTCTTAAATGACTTGTACACCTTATTTGATGACATCATAAGTGAATATGATGTTTACAAGGTGAGATATCACTTTCATCATTACACTGTAACTGAATTATATTCCTCGGAGCGAGTGCAGTCAATGAATTACACACCACGTTTTCAAACGCGCGTTTTCTTCTCTGAAAATAGACACGTTTGAGTCATTTCATCGGATACGATTGAGAAAAAAAACGTTGTATAACTGGCAACGTGAATCTTTGCAACAACAAAAAAAACTAGCTTAAAACTAGGGATGCGTTCTCGCTGGTCATCTGGATGACTGCATTTCGTTACTGTACGAAAGGCAAGACTGCAGACAAAAGGTTCTCTTCCCCATCACTTGTTTATCGCTATATTTTAAGGAGGTTGGACATAAGGTTTTTAGAAATAAAGCTTGATATAACGCTTGATAATTTCAATCGACCAATCTGCACTCAATTTAAATTAAAAGAGAGAAAAAAGCAAGAAAACATGTTCAAATATAAACGGTAACACCTGGCTGCTTTTCCACTTTAACACTAAAAAAGATAATGTATAGCTGTTTATTTTTGTAAAAATTGTTGTATATTTGTTGTACCTCTTCTGAATAACCCTAACATAACTAACAAGCATAATACGTAACAAACCTAAATAAGATGTAAAAAATAAAAGAACGATGGTCAAAACGTAATAAAATAAAAGCTAACTGAACTAACGCTTGCACTTCGGCAATTATTTGCAAATAAGAGTAGCTGGTGTTTTTGGTTTAAAGTTCGTCTTAATTTAACGTTTAAACGTGACTTAAAAGTCTTATGATATTAAAAGGTATGAAAAGATATTAAGGATTTCTTCTTTTGACAAGCCTAATAGCAAGCTTGTTGTCTCGGACTACGTAAAAATAGCTACCTTAACATTTATTTTAAAGTTGGTTTATGGCGATTTCATAAAATACTCATTTCTTTTGACACAACGTTTATCTCAACATCCAGCGCATAATGTTCAAATATAAAGTCTTGATGATTTTCCGTCGGCAGATTAGGTTTTTAAAACAAACATTCTTACTGATAACATATTTATTTAATGTATAATAGTTATGAATTCGCTATGCTCAAACGGATGAATTTTTGTCTGAAAGAAATTTCATTCAAGCGAAATATCTTTGCGTCGCTTAAACACGTACCTTTTGCCTTAAAATTTCTTACATTTGTTCCCGAATGTCTTTTATTTCATTAAACGAAGAAAAAAATTTCGCTGCAGTTGTTTTCCACAAAAATTAAACATAAAAACGAATAACGGATAAATTTTCGCTATAAACTTTAAACATCGAAGCTTGTTCAACCTCCAATTTTGTGCCGTTGTTTGTGTTGTACTCTAGTGCGCTCCTTCTGCCCGGCAGGTGGAGACAATTGGTGATGCGTACATGGTAGTATCAGGATTACCTATCAGGAATGGACATCAGCACGCAGGAGAGATAGCGCGTATGGCACTGCATCTGATCGAGGCTGTGAAGAAAGACTTTGTGGTTCGCCACAAAAGTGAACACAAACTTAAACTTCGCGTTGGAATTCACAGTGGTAAGTGTGAGCTGCCTTCTTTTAGGTGAATGATCACCTCTACTCTAACAAATGCAATCAGACATTCAGTTGATCGATGCATCAGCATCAGCCAGTCAACCAGTTAAAATAATGGATAATAGTTAATTAATATTTTAAGAGGAGGTCTCCAATCACCTATAGGTGGTTTTTGGGGGGCGTCCTCGTTCTTGTAACTACTGAACTTTTTTTATGAACACTGATCTCTTTCTTCTTCAGGTCCTGTGGTAGCAGGCGTTGTTGGCATAACTATGCCTCGGTACTGTTTATTTGGTGACACAGTCAACACTGCCTCCAGAATGGAATCGAATGGAGAAGGTAATGAATCACATACGTTCATTCAGATGGTTTTAAGTACTTTTATCCTTTTTTGTGGCACAGTACAGCTTTCTCAGAAATCGTGAACGTGACAATGTTTGAATTTTTGATCTTTATAAGCACAGATTTGTTATTATTTCATCTACTCGTTTTCTCCTTGGTTTTAGTTTCGATTGCGAAGATATATCAAACTCTCCAGACAGCAAATTTCCAGCTCTTATTTCGGTGTTTGGAAATGTGGTCAAGACGGTCTTTCGTGTATGATGTAATATATCAACCACGAGAGGTGTTTCATCGGAATATCCAAACACCGAGAAGGGAGTTGAAAATACGACGCGCAGCGGAGTATTTTTGACGAGGGATAGCCGATGAAACACTGTCTCAAGTGTTTAATATATCTTCTCAATCGAAACAAAAACTAATTATTAATGAGTTTGAGAAATGTTACCTGAACACACGGGAAGGCCTTTCATCAAATTTCCAAACATCTTGGACTTTTTATGCAAATCGGATCTGAATATCGTTTCAGATGATAATTTTTATTGTTATTCAGCTTAAATTGAGACTGTACTGAAATTGATGTGCCCAAATTAACGAATGCTTATTTGTTACTAAAATTGCAGAGTTCATATTCTGTGTTGGCTTACAACATATTCCGATGTGATCTGAGTAATGGCTTTACATCAATTCCATTTCTTCCTAATAATTAATTAATCTTACAACTGTTTTAGCTCTAAGAATACATATCAGTGAAGTGACAAAAAGAATACTGGAAGCTTTGGGAGGCTTTACTGTTGAAAACAGAGGCGAGGTATACTTGAAGGTGAGTCTTACAATAAACGACTAAAAACATGATAACTCAATACAAATACACCAGTGAATAATATGAATTTTTGTATGAACTTAAAGAAAAACAAAAATTCTATTCAGGCTATTTCAATTCCATCAGTAGTCATCTTTTTTCTTTCTTAACATCCTAAGAAAAATGTAAATAATGAGACGTCCTGCCAACCTACCAACCAACCACACAACGCGCGCATAATTGCACCAATTTTATAATTAACACTTGAATGAGGTTTTAAAGGGTTCGAGTTGACCATCGCTCATTAGAAAAAAACGATTATCTAAAGGACTGCTGTCCAAAACGTACAATTTCATGTATTTTTTAGCCCAAAATCAAAGATAATTTCCTTTGACCAACGCGCACGCGGTTTCTAGTCAATAATGAGACTAGTCAATAATGGGAGAACTAAACATTGTCACAGTCCACTAGCGCTCTATCACAAGTGCCGTTCTCTTATAGGCTTCGCTTCCCGCTATCTGTTCTCTTGTAGATATAGCGAGTTACGCGGCAGTAAGCGGTTGTTAACAAAATGGCGGCGGCTTCTTTGGGTTTTCGACTTGTCTGTGAAGAGGATTGCAATAAAGTATTGAACGACTCAGTAGATTTACACTTGGACAATCACCTTATTTGTTTCCATTTTCTATAGGTGACTAACGCACGATAGAAATATCGAGCTTACAATCTAATTGTTAAACTGTCCTTCATTTATCAGGGTAAAGGGAACGTGACAACCTATTGGCTGTTAGAAGCAGCCCAGAAACCAGTCCACAAACCTCGCCGTCCGCCCCGAGTACCAAATGGCATCCCTTCGGATTCACCCCTCCTTTCTCTTCCTGGATTTAAGAGTACACTGGCGGGATCTTCCTCATCCTTGGGATTAAGACGCTCCCCGTCGCTACGTCGGAGTCAGTTCCGCAGTTCGCAGGGATCTCCGGTTCTTAAAAGATGGCAGAAAATCGAGGATCCCCCCAGGAATTCTCCAAGAGACAGCTTTATCAGGGCCAATGTGAAAGACCAGCAGACTATTGTGTAAAAGGTTATCTTATATCTCCCAAGGTCAGCTTCAAAACTCTCCTTGCATCTGTGTAGAAATTTCTTACTTTTCCTGGTCAAGTCAAAATTGTCATGATAAACTGCCCACCTCGGTTTGCCTCACAATTCAAAGGTGACCAGAAATTAGGAACTAAATCACTGTCAGTTACTTTACGCGGTCAAACTGTATGAAGTGACATTCAGTTTTAATGTCCTGGCAGCAAGTTAACGATAAGCTGCAGTAAAATTGGCACTCCTTTGTGAGCTTTGTGAAACACGCACTAACCGTCCCTAATAAAAGGGAAACAGGGATGGAAATAAGGGACGGCGATTGATCGCCATGGTAACCCAGTCTACCAGTTGGAGCATGTAATCTCCCGGTTGGAGCACAGATCAAGGCCCGTTTTCGTCCGAAATTTCTAACATGTTGGAACCTAGCACCTACAGTTGTTAAGCCATGAAAGCGGTAGCTTTGATCTTTCAGCGCCATTACTCTAAAGTACGTGGAAGAATAGTAGGTGAAGTTAATCCTTGTTAACCCCTTAGGTTCAGGGGTTTTTCCTCTAAGAACTTTCACTATTTCTTCTATTGAAGAATTTGTCAGTCTGTAAGTTCATCCCTTAGTTTCAGGGGTTTTTTACTGATAGCGCTCAGACTACTGTTGACCTTTGTGCTGCACCTGTGAGGTGTGTGAAATTCTAAGAGATCCTCCCAGAGGTTTTGTAAAGATATGTTTTATTTTTTGCGAAAAGGGGAAGAAGGTATTGTAGGTATAAGGTATAGCAAGGAAAAAGAGCAGATAAATGAACATGATAATTCTCATGTAAAACT
Organism: Platygyra sinensis; assembly: GCA_019787425.1. Taxonomy (NCBI): domain Eukaryota; kingdom Metazoa; phylum Cnidaria; class Anthozoa; order Scleractinia; family Merulinidae; genus Platygyra; species Platygyra sinensis. The sequence goes on along the minus strand of JAHPZR010003151.1, from coordinate 50,842 downwards.
GAGAACGTATTTTGGAGAAAGAAAAACCAGAAGCCTTATTTTAAGATGAAGTGAGAATTAAACAGGGCAGAGTTTTAATTTAGGGGGGAGGGGGGGGGGGGGATGACCAGGAATTGCACTCCTTTTGCACACCACATAAGAGATTATGTAATGTCAAGGATGGTCAAAAAGCTGCAATTCCATGGGAAGGTTCTAGCTCAGTAGAAATTAATATTTTCATAAAGAATTAGTGGCTAGGACTAACGTTTAGTCCTGATTTAGAAGTGATGCTTGTTTAGGCACACACCTGAACCTTTGACGGTGGAATTTAGTTCCAGTCACTTATTCTGCATAAAACTGCATCATAATGTATAATAGGAGAAAGAAAGGTTATGTAACACAATATAGTTTTATTCCAGTAGCAGCACCACGACATTGATAGATTGTATGTGTATTATTTATATAGTGTCGCTGCTGCATTGAATTTATTTTATGTGAAGGGCACTCACTTCCCTTTTTAGACTTTCTAGCGCTTTTGTCTGTTTGAAAAAGAAAGTTTGTTCCATGAGTATAAAATTGAAAAGCAGGCTGTCGTCCCACTCTAAAACATGAGATGGGGAAGTTACCCAAGCAAAGAAGTAATGGAAGGTGTGCAGAATATATCGGTACTAAGCCTTTACTAAGCCCATATTAGGCAGACAACGGCCTCAGTTTTCAAATATCGGTGTTTTTATTATTTGCTTGTTTCGCTTAAAAATCGAGCGAGGGCTAGTATTCCTCAGTGCAGCTTGAGCTAGCTATGTAAGAAAGGAGTTTGTTTTATTGCACCGGACATAAAAAATATACTCTGCTTATGACGACCGTATGGCAAAATCCCCCCAGACCACATAAAGAACCAATCAGAATGATCGGAAGTACCTCAAGACTACCTTGCCAGTTAATAACCTTTAGTATGGTATAGTACTGAGCGGACGTTTAAACTACTACAATGGTATGGCGACTTGATAAGGGTTAGTTTTACAGAAAATATAAAATACTGCAAAAAAAAAAAATTGGGAATGACTGAGGCCCGTGTCTGTTTGATGTGGGATTAGCTTGTTAAATGTCTAATAGCTATTCCATTGTAATCTTCATTTTGTAATTATCGTGTTGTTGCTGTTGTTGTTTTTTGACAATGCAGTACATTGTCAAACTGCGGGATTATTCACGTACTGACCTGTCCTCCTTTCCTTGAATACCCTCCCTGGGAACAAAAGTTATTAACTTTTATTGGTGAGGGAAATTTTTCAAGAATATTTTATATGAATTTAGTCTAACTTATGATTGGCTGTGATTTTAAGTAAGTAAGGCGTATCCTGTTTATTGACACTTTTTAATTGAAATTGTGATAATTATTTTTTGTGTGTGTTTACCTATAGCTTACTTGTCTTTCAAGAATCAGGATAGTAAAAAGTGGTTGGCGGTCGCAATTTTAACTGATGTCAAACAACTTAGTCGTGCATTTGGAGGTTTTTATTTTGTTTTGAGGGTAGATGTAAACAATTTTGTATCCATACCATAAAGAGATGACGAAACCTATAAAATATCTCGTCCTTTCTCCCTAAATTTGATTTTGGCAGCGAAGTTTTGTTTGGAAGTCATTTATAGGCTAAGAGAAGGGAAACATTAACACGCTCATTGCTTGAGCACAAAGTCAAGTTTAATTTTCTTTTTTGTTTCTAATAGTGATAAGCATTTGTTTCCTCATTATAGTAACGGTACATTATCAAGCATTTGGATGATAGGAATAGAGAAAATCTTTCCTAATAAATACTGTTTTGATTAACCGCAAAATTATCCGGCCTAAAGACAATATCGCGCTATTTAATAACTTACAATGTTTTCCTATCTTGAGACCGAGAGATGTATGAACGTCTTTTTGGCCGTAAATGGGAGAATGCAGGCAGCGTCTTTCTTTTTGAAGTGTGCGATACGAATTCACCCTGATACATACGAAATTCACAATCTAGTCGATAAGTGGAAAAAAGTAGGTCCGTACCTAGCGCATATGTCTTGAAGACGATTAATTCAAAAAACACATACTCCTACTGGTCTTTGTCCATTTACTATACAACTGATTAGAGGAATTTGTTGAATAACCAGTTAATTTTCCTCTTGATGTCTGTTTTTTTTTATCTCTTTGGTCTGTCTGCTTGATTATGCATTTTACTGAGTCTGTTTTTTTAATCTCTGTGGTCTGTGTGTGGTCTGTCTGCTTGATTATGCATTTTACTGACAAGAGCCAAAGGAAAAAGATGTTTAGTGATCCCTGGGGCTGAAGTTATTAACATTAATTATATGCATGTGCGGAATCCAGATGAATCGCTTGTAAAGCACAAGGCTTGAATTAACACGAAAAAGAAGGGTATTATTATAATTGCTATCACAAGGAGCTGACATGGTCAGCAGTGAAATTTGGTCATTATTAATACGAGTGGGTGTTTATATCGTATTAAGGTCAAAATGTAATTTATATCTTCAAAATTCCCACTATTATCATTATGAATATAGTGTACATATTGCATGTGTAATATAATATGTAAGACGCACTAGCGCACTTTTACGATGAATGTAAGTTACTTTACATCATTGTTTCTGTCAAAAGAGGAATTTTCGATATAATTAATATAAGGAAGTCAATAAATGATCTTGAACAAGCAGGTAACATCGCCAAATTGTTCTGTCTATAAGTTTAATTTAAGGTTGTGCCTCATCTCCCATACCGCCAGGACTTACCCCGTTCATGTAGCCTCTTTCCATCAACACCCCTCCCTTGGGATGGGACGCGCACCAAACTCTCTACTCCCCACCTATACATCTGGGTGGAGAGAGACACTGGCTTACTTTCTACTGACGAGGACAGCGAGGATTACTCCTTATAGAAAATGTGTTTTCATTTTACCCCGGCAATTTGCTATTTTCTGGATCAATTCAGTGTTTCTGTCGGTGTAAAAAGTTGCCCTTGCTGAATATGCTAAGAATGTGTACTGTTTCAAAAAGAAGAACGAAAAATTAGCCTTCGTGGTTCACGGCATCCACAACTCTTGGAAATTGGTCATTTCACGTTGTTGATTTGCAAAGAACGGCTGCAAAATGAACAAAGGAGCATAATGCACGTGCAGATACACTGTACAGCTCGAGCTCGTTATGAGCCTTTTATTTGGTGGAGTAAATTTTGTCATTGCTGTTTTCTCACCAGTGAAAGTTAAGCGTCTCGCCCCAAAAAGCACGGTCAGAACGACCCTTAGCCAAGTCTGGACCCGGGGGGAGGGGGGGGGGGGAGGACTCCCACATAAACTTGACGAGAGTACTCGTCGTATCGTTGAGTGTTGAACCTCAAAAGGTCCGCAGCGGCAGCTTTTGCGGTACGTTTTAAGGTATTAAGGCCCCCCAAAAAGATGGTAGGAGAGAATGTGTTGTTTTAGAATTTAAGATTTTGAGCCAAGCCCACAAAACAGATTTTTGGTTCCTCTAAGGGGTTTATTTCAAATTTTTCGACGAGCACCCCCGCCTTGCATACGGTGGCTGAGCCCGCAGTACGTGCGGCAGTCAAAACTTAGCTGTCCTACCAAAACGACACGATAATAGCCATTTTCTTCGCCGCTAGCTAAAATAAAGACAATTCTAAAGTTGCTTTGGCCTATTTTAATAATTTTAAAACTAGAGATTTCCTGGTTTAATATGATGACGAACAGCACATTTTGTTCAAAAAAAGACAACTTTTATCCTACATGGCGACCCTCGACGAACTACTATTTTTGGCGCCAAATTAAAAGCTTGGAGACACAAGATGTTTCAATTTTTTTAAATTTTTTTGCAATGTGATATGGTTTTGGGAATTGTAAATCCTCTTTCTTGAATATTTAATGTCATTTCCAATGAGAAAAGTTGACTGATTCAAGAGACTGATTCCAATCCCTTTCCTCTCAACTTACATTGACGTCAGGACAGTAAAGTTTTTCCCGCCTGCTGAGTCCTGATTGGTCGGTTCAAATTTTCCGCGCGCCAGCCGTATGCAAGGGTCGTTTTTATAAGGGCGTCCCCTCGTCCCTGGGGATTTGGTCTGCTCGATGTGGAGTCCACGTCAGGTCCAGCGCACCTTACACACTAACACTTTATTAATTTCCAATTAAATTTACAAAAAAGGGCATGCTCGCAATTAGCAAGGGCTAATCGAGGCGGGCCATGCCTTAATAGCTGGATTACAAAAATATATTAAAACAGAAGTTAAGGTGATTCCGCTGAAATTAAATTTACCGATGAATTTTTTTGAAACTTTCCCTGAATGTTCTCTACCAAGCACTGTTTCGAAAAACACAATAAAAATGATGGGTCACCATTCTCGCTTAAGAGATATGAAGGGCCAATCTTGCCCAATTTATGGCTGTATTCGTGCTAATCACGCGCGTTATTCATCGGTCGAAGTTATGTTTTGCGGTAGCTCGAGGCATAATTTATTAAAGTAATACTTGGGAAAAAACCTGACAGATGGAAAGTGTCGAACATATGGAACAATATCATATGAAATTTGTCGAAAATCACAACCATTTAAAACGACGTGGGCGTAAAGAGTTCGCATAGTTGTTGTTTTCGCGGTCATAATTTGCATTTCAGAGTACGCTTTTTTGCACGCTTTCATCTATATCTTTTTTTCCTTCCGATAAAATTTTTTAAACTTTTTTTGATTATAGAAGATGATATGCACACTATTATTAAGCAATAAAAAATATAGGTCACCATGCTCGTTTAAAAGAAAAACAACATTTATTTCGCTATCGAGCTTAGCTTGAGGGAAATTTTTTCGTTGTGCACGTGCACGGGCACATTTGCGCGCGCTAATGACGCAAAAAAACTTGCGCAGTAGGGATGCGCAATGCAATACTGAAGAATCACCTTAACTAATAAAGTAGAACGAAAAGAGACAGTGCTGAATAACAAAAAGAAAAACCGTCACATTGACCTAATTCTAACTATTAAAGGCACAGCTACCGTTAATGAAAATAGTCAGGACAGATCAGGAGATGTAGCCCTATGTATATTTACTCTCCCACCGTTCTTTACACTTAAGAAATAGAAAACATGTACCGTGTTTCTATCGAGTTATACAAACACGAGTGGAAGTTTGGGAGAACGAGAAATGCTGTGGGAACACGAGCCGCAGGCGAGTGTTTCCACAGCTTTTTCGAGTTCTCCCAAACTTTCACGAGTGTCGGACAGCGAAAGTCGGCGACGATTTAGGTGGTGAATCGCGGCGAAGAGAAAGTAAGGGTACATATTATGAATGTTGTGCCGCGTAGCACTGTGAACACAAATGGTGGAACAGAGAATTAACTCTCGTAGCTCATAGCCAGAGGCAGAATAACGGTAGATCTAATCAGCCCGGAGGTCGTGGGTTCGATTCCCACCGAGGTTAAATGATTTTTTATTTACCTCGTGTAGTTCCCTGATTCCCTTTACTAGGGATAACGCCCAGTGGGTTATTTATGGGTTCAATTAGCACTTTAATTTACACTTAACACAAAGTTAATTCTCTGTTCCACCATTAATGATCCACATAGTCATAAAGTGCAGACCAAATTTTACAAAATCCCTAAGTTTGGTTTAAATAGACCCAAGATACAGCCATTTGAAAACGTCGAAATTTACAAAGAAATGTATAACAACAATAAAAGCGAGTGACACACCCGAACACCAACCCACGGTCTGGCCAGTACCTAACGCATGCGTTCGAGTGTGTCACTTGCTATTGTTGTGTTTTAAAGAAATGTATGGCCATTCGGACGCTGTCCGAACACAGCGTCCGGATGGCTAACATTTCTTTGTTACTTTTGACGGTTTTAAATCGCTGTATCTCAGCCAAAACTAGCCTGATTAACACTAAACTTGGGAATTTTGTGAATCTTGGTGTGCTCTTTTTGACTATGTGGATCAATAGTTGCTAATCCTATAATTTACAGACTCGTACCTAGTCCTTCACGGTTTGAAAACAGGCAATTACAGGTTTTGCACGAGGCTAGCTAAGACTCGTTGTGAAACAAAGGCACAATGTAACTCAGTAATGGCCCTGGCATTGGATATTGTTTTCGGGAAAATCGTAATTGTCGGCTTTTTTACTCAACGGTATTGGTCGTTCCGCAGGGGACTGATACCACCAAATGAAAGGTCATGTTGAGATTGGTCATTTGACCAAGTATGATGCTTTTAGGGCGAACAGAGACCGAGTTATGGACTTTGAAATTTTATGGTTCAAAATCCCTACAAACGTCTCTAATCTCGAGACCGCGTCTCTAAAATCATACAAACTCTCAAAATTTTTATGATTTTCGTGATACTGTTTAATTGCTGGGCACACATAGCAGTTTTCATCTCAGCTCCACAAAATTGATAAGAAATTTTAAGAGCTTGTATGATTTTAGGGGACGCTGTCTCAAAATTAGAGACGTTTGTATGGATTTTGAACCATATTTAAGTACTGGCCTTGAAAAAGACTAGCTCTGCCGGTGAAATATTGGCCAATAAATTTTGCCCTTCTGCCGTAGTACCAGCCTTGCAATCAATTTGGTTTTGTAACACTGAAGGTGACGTCATGGTACGAGCATTTCTTGATCAAGAGATCCGGCAGCCCTCCGGCCTCCGGCAGTAACAAGCCAAGCAGTTTAATTATTCGTTGCGTGGTCTCCTGCATCCAAACGTTGTATATTTCAAAGACCATAATTTGGTCACTGTTCACCCTAAAAGCATCATACTTGGTCAAATGACCAATGTTAACATGATCTTTCATGTGGTAGTGTCAGTTTATCGATAAGTTCAAATTTGAAACTCGCCCCAGTCCCCTGCTGTATTTCGGAACGGCCAATTATGCAATTTTATTTCACGCTCTTGTATTCGAAATCAGCTCGATTGTTGTCGGGACTTTTGCTGTCACTTGGTTAAGATATGTATTGCACCTGCAAAAATCTTTAAACTGGCAAATAACACGGCGAGCGTCAAAAAGTGAACAAAAAAAGAAAATTGTCATTTTCCCTAAGCTGTCTTCGTTTGGTTTGAATTCGTAAATCGTTAAAAAAGTCTCTCCGCAAAGTTGTTTACATTTAATCTTATATATGCTATTATAGAGATTTAAAAGGCCCTGGGAACGAGGTTGAATGTGAAAACCTTTCATTCAGTCATTTGAATCTATTCCTGATGAAAGGCCACACAGATTATAACTAGAAATAGTTCACACTAAATCTGCCCCCGCTTCTATTTTACCCGTCAAGGATATAAAATTCTTATAAAAATTCCACTGCGTTAAAGGAGAGCACTCATACTGTTCAAGTAACTTAGGCATCTTATCATAAATATGATCGAAAGACTTAACATTCTGTTTAACTCATTCTATCACATGATACTCTTTACATAATACTCTCACGAAGTGCATTCTGGAAAAAATATCAAACCACTCTGTTATTCTAGTTTGATACTGAAACAAACCATTTGTCTGGATATACGAAGACTCTACCGTATCTCGAAAGCAGAACAGAAGTCGAGATTTATTTTCCGAGATGTAAACAGAAGTATCGCTTTACAGTCGCATATATGCAAATTAGAGTCATGCTTTTTGTCCTCAAAGAAAACGCCGCAAAACATTTAGTTTTACATATGAATCCCTTCCAGTCAACCCAGCCGTCATATGGGCTCTACGCCACGTAAGATTACTTAGTAAAAATAAGCCATCCAAATAAACGTGATCTTTATACGTGTGGTGTTTGGGTCGAGTTTGTCGACCCCGTTGCTGATTTGTGTCCGACAAATCAACTTCTGTACCAAACAGTTCAATCTGGTACTGCCGAATGACCTTTGAATTCAAGACATGAAGAAATCGCTGTGATGACAGATACCAGCCCTAAAATATATTTTGGCAAGATCCTCTGCTCCTCGTACAACAACTAAAATCTCCTCCTCGTGTTCGTGGTTGCAAGAATTACCCATGTAGCATTGCCTTGCGAGCTGACTGAAAAATTAACCGGGACCACCGTGCGCGCCTAGTTTCTTCAAATTGGGATTGATTCGCATACTACACCAATATTTCACACATTCTTTATACGTATACGCGGGGGAGACTATAATGCCTCCTCGGGTTTTGGCCTCTGGGCCAAAACCCTGCGGGGGCAATGAAGCAACGAATATAATTTTTCACTGACTTGCATTTCGCTTTCGAGATTATTTAAAAACGGAATTTCTTGGGGTTATTAATTACTAGTTTTAACTGTATATTGCTATTTTGCTCCTCTTCACAGTATGGCGACAGTGAGTTACTCTTGTCAAATCCGGTGGGATTTTAT
>JAHPZR010003151.1:7500-37500 GCA_019787425.1 Platygyra sinensis | reverse complement strand
ATTACTCCACTCTAAATTTCACATATGAAGAAGGTTAACAGCTTTTCATAACACAGAAAAAAAAACACTAGTTGAATATGTTTGGATATAGCAGCGTTAAGGCCTAATAAGTGACAATAGGTTTATGTCCGTAGATGCTGCTTAGTTTTGTTTGTGTAAAAATCCAATAAATTTCTGTTGTTGATGAATGAGAGCGCCCGCCGATGCGTGTTTTGCACAGCTAGTAAAACATGACAAATTCGACTTCGTACTTTGGTGTGAAAACTTACATTGAACTCATAATATCTGTAGTTTTTGAATATGTTGAAGGTTGACTAATGTTTGAGAACATATTAAAAGCTTAGCTGAAAATATGTGAACACAGTAGAAATAATCAGAAAAGTTACGATGACGCTTTTAATAAACTCGAATAAAGATTTCGATTGAATCAAAACTCCCTGTCTATTTTTTTTCGCAGTGTAAAGTTTCATTATGTGCAAGAAACACACGTGATGTTAGTAGCCTTTTGGTGAACGTTGGTAAAAATTGTTGTAGTATCTAAGCACAAAAGACAACGAAACAAATCTTTTTCCCGATTTGTTCACAATCTGAAAACACCGACTCGGACTTGAAAGTGCATGGACGCGCTGCACTATGCAAATGAACTACTCGTACGCGTCAGACTTGCCTTCAAAAACTTTTGCAAACTCGCCAAACGAGCAGAAACAACAAGAAACTATCAAACACAGGTTTTGGTTATGATAAAGCATTGTTTGGCAAACTCACAAATTAACTCGATACCGGAGTAAACAGTTTTCTTACAGAACTTTTCTCTACAAAACAAACACAAAAGTTTACGGGAATAACTAGCCGGCGAACGGATTTTATTCATTTACAGCGCGAAATTAAAGAAATTCTCGGCCCTGAAAAAACACACCTTTTCCATTAAATCAGAGCATAAAAGTCCATAGAAGAGCCCTGGTTCTTCTCTGCCTTATTCCCTGTCATCGCTGTGAAAAATCGGAAGGAGAATCTCGCAACTCTAACAATTTCATCACACAACGCCAAAACATCCACGCGAGAGCCCAAGACAAGTGCGTGGATCAGCGCGGATATGTGACGTCAGGATGGCGCAATTTGTTCTAAAAATAGAAAAATTGTCCCATATCATGGGTCCGCGCGCATCCCGAGACTTACGGTCTCCGTCCCTGATTATGGCTCCTGATGTAGTATTAAACAGTTTTTTCAGAATGTCTATTGCTCAATGTTGATGCTTAGCGACCGTTCATTTTCTAAGGAGAACAGGTATACATAGGGTACTATAATATCCCCCTCTTTTATGTACCGAACGAACAGCATAAAGTTCAGCTAAATGAATTTTTCATAATTACCATTAGTATTATTATTTTCCTCTTTTTTTAGGGGGGGGGGGGTGGGACGGGGCGTAATATCAGATATTTATGAACGCTGGTGAAGAAAAGGCACTTGCATGGAATATCTATTGACGGTCTCTATTCAATCCCACAAAGCGCCCAACCCAATAAAAATTTCAATTGATTTCCTATCATAACGATTCAAATATGTCTTGTGCAAATCAATTCTTCACTGTTCAGTTCATAGGGTAACTGTTAGCATACTTAATATTGTTCTCCCCTTCGGCCATTTAGGTATACTAGTTCTATTTTGCAAAACGTTTCGGCAATTTTAGGACCTGTTTTTCCCAAGTAATTATACCAATCGAGTTGTTCTCTTTACAGCTTTATTACAAAGTATTGTCAATACATGTTTAAACTAATCTATATTTTTGGTCATATTCTTACTATAAACAGCCGTTGCTATGGCCGTTGCTTCGTTAAAAAAACTTATACCACTGTGTACTTTCCTTAAATTTCACACTGACCTAGAGATAAATTCGGCAAGGTTGTTTCAAAATGATTTTAACAAGTGTTCAAGGGTCTTAAATCTTGCAGGCATTCCTTGAGAACGTCTGTAACCTGCGTTGCCGCAGTTTGGCTTCCTCCTCCTCTTGTTTAACGCGTGCTACGCAGGTTTGTACGTCTACGAATCCGGCGAAGGTCTCGCACAGTCATGACATCATCACGTGATAAGTTATTTAGCAACTCTTAGACGAAGACTGCGGATACCATTTAGTCTGGTCACAGGCTGCCCAAGTTCGCGATGTGAGGAGTTATAATTTTTTATCTTTACCAAACGGTCTTGTTACCACAAACGTAACGAGTATCTTTCAAAACACAGCAACGCTTTCAGTTTTCGGAACATGTTTTGATGTTTCAAACATCATCATCCGCCAAAATGGTCGGTATTATAAGTGCATTTAAAGTAACTACTGAAATGAAAGACACAGACAAAAAGTAGACTAACACTCCCTGAAAACAACACTAGATAAATTTAGAAATGCAACGACAGACTAACATGCTCAACGTGTTTGCCGAGTTCAGGTTTCAACTATTCAATATGAAAACACTGTTTTATTTTAAGTTGAAATTAAGTTCTGGCATGATCGGGAATATTAAAACACGAATTATCAAATAATTATAAAGAAGTATTGCACAGATTTAAAGATAAAAAAATTCATTTTCTCTCCGTTCAAACTTAGCACTATAATTAATCCTCAAGAAATTGTTATCGGTATTTAAAATTGTTATCGGTATTTGGTTTTCCTCCCCAAGAAATAGTAAAGGCTACACACTCGATTCTGGACTGACCCCCGGTCGAAGCGAAGAAAAATCACTGTTAGTACGCCAGCCGCCCCAATTCCTCCAACGATTCATTGAACAGGTTTAAGCACTCCCATTCAGTTAAATTCCAAGTCAAATTCATCTCCTCAGCGCACTCTACGTATACAAAGCTCTGAATCGAAGAAAGCTAGCCATCCGGGCCGAGTGATCATGCTATCGGGACCAGCGACGTAGCCTGAGCGGAATGCCGCCGAATGTACTTTGCTCCATAATCCCCATGGGAGACTTTTGTCCAGGCTTCGAATGTGTCCGTGGCTGGCCCCGTTACCAGAATATGACCGGACGACACTTATTTTTAAAAACATAACCATGTATAACCTTACTCTGAAATGGAGATCTTAATAATTATTAATAATTAATAATAATAATAATAATAATAATAATAATAATAATAATAATAATAGTAATAATTTAATCTTATATCGCAGCAGATCATAAGTAGATGCTCTTGCGCGCTTTACAGAAGTCATAAAAAACTACAAAATAAAATCAATATGTACAAAAACAGATAAATAAAATACAAAATAATCATTAAATACTAAAATTAGATTCAATTAGGAATTAGTTAATTAAATAATTTACAAGTCAAACGCAATCTTAAAGCGATGAGTCTTAACAAGTTTCTTAAAAGTGGCGGATCTAATTGCATTTGGAAGATTATTCCAAAGTGCAGGTGCGGCTACAGTGAAGCTGCGATCGCCAGGCGTCCTTAGGGTTTTTACCCTGGGATGTTGCAATAGAATCTCGCTGGTTGGTCTCAAGTTATAATTACAATTGTTTTTACCCGTTAAAAGTTTGCTAAGATATTCGGGTGCAAGACCATGGGTGACTTTAAAAGTGATAAGTAAAATCTTAAAATTTATGCGATATCTAACTGGGAGCCAGTGCAGTTTCACTAGAGTTGGAGTAATATGATCAAATTTGTTGATGTTGCAAATAAGTCTAGCAGCAATGTTTTGTACTCTCTAGAGCTTTTGCAGTTCAGTATTAGGCAGTCCGAATAAAATACTATTACAGTAGTCAAGTCGACTTGTTACCGGAAACATTCACTAAAGTTTGGACAGTGTCAGAACTGAGAAATTTCCTGATCCTTCTAATATTAAATATGTGGAAGGAAGTGGCTTTACATGTTTGGTTTATTCGTCAAAGCCAGAAGTATAACGAAGAAAAAAATAACGCAATGGCTATAAGAATCATGTTTGTGTCAGCCTTGCCTGATTGGAAGATTTACTGCGATGATCATTCTTCGCTTTTAATTTGGGTTTATTTGACTAAAATAAGCCAACCTAGTTTTAATTTGAAAACAAAATAAAACGTATGTAGATGTATGTATGAGTCCATAGAACAACTGACAGTCATCTCGAGTAGAGGATTCCCAAGAACTTCCCGGTAGCAAGCCATCTTCTGAGGTCATATGATACCCGAAATTTCAATAATAAAGAGCTAATTTATTCCAAACCTGCAATACATATGTGCGCATGCCTCTACCCAGTCTAGCAACGACAGCTGTTTAATAACTTATCAGACGATACGTAATTACACGAGAGTCGATGATCGATGGCAGTATCGTATCCACGGGTGATTACGAGCAACCAAATGATTAGTTACCAGACTCGTCTCTCGTCTATGACAACGTAGAGGTCATCTATAAAACAAAGAAACAAACAAACAAACAACCAGACAAACAAACAAAACGGCATGTAGATATTGTTTTAATTTCTTTGTTTTTGATTTTGCAACGGTTTGTGTAGCCACGATATCATATCTACGGACTAATCAATGTCATCGATGGGTGATCTGAATCTAATCAATGACTACTTGATGCAGTCAAGATGACTAAAGGTTTTGTGGCCTATCGATTGTTTATTGTATTATTGTTTATTATTTGCAATATTGTTTCAGCTATCCCATGAATCAATGCAATTCGAACATTTTATTTATATCAAATGTCAGGACCCACGCTGAGAACATGTAGTTGTGGACCGCAGGCGAGTTGTATAAACCTCGTGAACCGAAATTCAAATTGTGATAATTGTGACCTGGATGTCGTCCTGGTTGGTTTGTTTCGATCCATTTTCTCTTGCATTGCTGGATTCTTTTGGGGATACTAGCTGACTTCTAAACTACATCAATTCATTTGCTCTGACAGAGATGCAGCTTCGATCGTTCACCGAACAAAGGTTGCCGTATTCATCTAACAGACATCAGACGTTCACAGCGAGGTTAGATGTCCAATTCATGCTTTAGAGATAGCTTAGTTAGAGGTAAAGTGATTGTCTTGTAATATCTAGCAGTATAGGACGCTAAACTGTAGACTTGAAGGGTTAATATCGCTCAATAATATCTCGGCGTCGCATCAGTCAGTACAACAGGTATATGTATAGCACGACTGGCCTCATTCTGTTATTGTTAAGACCCATCGATCATAAAACAAGATTACGTGTGATTGCAGAGACAAACGCAATATCACCTGAACCATCCGACAGGCCACAAAACCAAACTTCAAACGCCACGAAACAAATTTGTTTCGTTTTACATAATACTATATCACTCCTTCCTTCCTCCGTGACTTCTCGTTTTCTTTGAGCGGCGGGCATTGGCTCGCGCGGCTAATGTGGGAAACCAATTGATTGACAAGCCGCTTTTAATTGTCGATCAAGTAACTGGCGATAAAACCGTCATTCGCTTTTTTATGGTTCCGGCGGTCAATCTCTTTATTTGAATAAACACGCTGTTTACCGTTTACTCAGGAACCTTATTTGCAGGAAGTCCTTTATGATCCTTAGTATATAGTGTTTCACTGTTTGATGAAGCTCGTTTCCATTTCGGTAATCTATGATGACATCAGCTGGCTGATCGGCTAGCCCCCGCAAAGATTTGGAAACGTGTTCCGCATATTAAATGAGCCAACATATATTTTCCGAAGTAAGGTTATTGAATTTTAAAAAAGAAGACCCACATCAGTAAAATTTATTGATTTTGACAAAGATAACTTGCAGTTTTTTTGGTTTGCGTGCTCCTACTACTGTGACACTAGTGCCATTATGTACCAGACATCTGATAAGAACTGTTGAATGATTAGTTTAATTCAAAACAAAAACTAAAAACTGCATAAACGGTTAAAAAATAGCAACCAGACAAAATGCAAATATTCAAATTGCCTGTCAATCTTGCGCACCCGGGTCATTTTACTTCACGAATTCCTTGACTTTGCTTACATTTGTGATCCTAAATATTTCTGTCATGAAAAGACTGCTGTTGTTCATCGTGGTAAAGTGATAATAATAATAAATATTGTCGTTTGTCTCACGATGTGGTCACTTTAGGATGTAACTACATCGTGTGACAAACGATAATATTTTAATATTACTAAATATTTTTATATCGATAATGACCTTAATTAACATTTGCAAAGGCGACTATTCTGTATACACATGCACAAAATACTGCCTGGTTTGGGATTGATCTGAGCAGAAGTACAGATACAGAGTTCAGTGCTTGGGCTTTGTCTAGCACTTCAGCCCGACCTTTACAGTATATGCTGTCATGGTGTTAAAGTGCATATGACATGAAAAATATTTTCTGCTTATTTGAAAGGCCTTTCAAATTACAGAAGAATGGCGTTTTTCTTTTTGAAATATCTTTTTTCGTTTCAGAGATATTGACGTTTTTATATTATGCAAATTAGATCAGTGATGACGTCATATTGTTTGCAACTAAAAATGGTAAAATACTGGATAAACAATATCTCTAGAAATATCAAAGCAGTGTTCTTGAAACTTGGCACCATAAATGTCCATCACAAAAAAAAAAAAACAAAATGACACCTTAATGCTGTTGCCATAGCAACTCTTTCGGCTCCAATCTCTTTTTGTCTAAAAAAACAAATATCCCCATTTGCAACCCCTGAAATGAGACAGAGGGTGCTTCATTTTGTCTCAACTCCCATCAATAAATTGCGTGGGGTTGAAGGTTCTTGGCTTAAGATAAAAACTGGGAATTTTAGTTTTTATTAAGACAGCACCAGTGGCGAAAGAAGATATAAAAAAGCAGGATTTGTTGGCGTTACTGCTATCAAATAAAATCTCCAAAGGCTGTGGCTGGTTGCCATAGCAACCATTTTGAGTAAAACCTAAAAAAAATTATATTCTCTTTTGAGTGCAATCGCACACAATTTATCTTTCTTCACCATATTTCAACAAACTTTTTGGTCCCCTTCAGCCTATCGAGCCCCCTTAACGATTGATATCGATTTTTATAAATTGGGATTGGAGACCATTTTGAGCTAGGGTCCATAATCTCGGGCCGCCACGAAGCTCTTCGGAACGTCTCACAGGATTGGTTGAGAAAATTATATACAAACAATGGTAACAATGAACCCTAACCCTAAAACAATAGAGCTTCGTGCCAACAAGATCCAATGAGAGCTTCGTGACAACAGATAATCTCGTGCGATCTCGCTCCACGCTAACTCCTTTTTACTTGCGTTTTCGAAGTCAACCAACGAGCTCCGGACAAGCTCTGCTGACCTCTCATCCGCCATTTTTGTTGACCGAGAGGAGATCTGGAACAGTTTTATTCTTGTGCTTACGCATGTGTTTATTCCAGGCCAGTTCCCACCAGTGAAATAAGCGTAATAAGCATAAGCGCAAGCAAAAGAAAAACGAAAATCTATTTATGCCTGTACTCGTGCTGATCACGCGCGTTATTCATTGGTCCACATTACATTTTTCGATAGCTGGAAATAATACTTGAGTTAAAAACTTGGCATGTAGAAACTGTCAAGCATGCATATGGATTAACATCATATAAAATTTGTTTAAAACGACGTGGACGTAGAGCGTTCGTATAGTCGTCACGGTTTTCGCGGTCATAACAGTTTTTTGCACGCTTTCACCTCAGTTCTTAGGTTGCACGTGAAGTCGTCATTTTCCAAACTACAAAACCAAATTCATTTCATTTATCAGGCATGAGAGGGGGTAAATGAAATTTATATCTGTTAACGACTTTTCAGCTCAATATCTTGCTTCGTCTAAAAACAGGCACATTTTAGTTATGGCGGTGCGTGACATAAAGCTATGAAGGTGTTTATCTAGGGATTCTGAGCCTTTTTAGAAGTTAAAGTATTAGGAAAAGTGCTTATTGAAATGTTTGCTTCATCAGTTCAGACAATCGGTGGCCTAGATAGCGAAAGAAAGTTTCAGCCGCCATGTTGGTGTCCCTTGGAGGTACACCAACATGGCGGCTCCATACTGGGCTCTGTAAATTTGTGCAAAATATTTTGCCAAATATTTGAAGTTTGAGAAAACGTACAGAAATCAAACTTGGAGAAGTGTCTTATTCATTCTTCTTCTATAACATTATAATTTCTTGACTCAAAGCACTGCAAGGTTTCTGAATTATTTTTTAATTGCGTGACAGTGCAACCCAAGAATATCTTTTCTCCGTCCGATTAAAAACCCCAGAACAATTTTTAAGTGACGTGTAAGGAGAACAATCAGGCTTGTTATAACCAAAAAAACAAGACCCACTGAAAAAATGGCCATATATTGAGCACTCGGTTTGTAATTATGAGGTGAAACTCGATTTGCTGAAACTGTTTTAAAACCTTATCAAAGAATGTGTTTTCTCAGTCGTAGAAAATGAACTTAGAAGGACTGACTGTTATCACCGAACATCACGAACACGAGCCAAGCGCAAACCCTCACCCAATATATATAACAAATAAAGAAGCCTAAGCCGTGTATTACACTGTGATAAAACACGACAGGCATTTGAGAACACGAGGGAAATGTAGAAAACACAAGCCGCAGGCGAGTGTTTTCTACATTTCTCGAGTGTTCTCAAATGACTGGATTGTTTTATCACTGTGTTATACACATATTCTATAAATGCTATAAAGAGAACGGCCCAAGTTATCTAGCCGACCTCTTCGAACCCCGAATTACTCCTTACAACTTAAGAAATACTGGCCTCAACGTAACTCAAAATTCCTATAACAGCAAATTCCGTCACAATTCGTACTCATTCGTCATCTCTCGCATCTGGAATAAACTACCACCTTCTGTTAAAACCGCCCCTAACTTATCGTCTTTTAGAAGAAAACTGAAAACTCTTATTTTCACCGGCTGCCAATGCAAAAGCTGTCTATAATCTTTCGACACCTCTGCGTGTACGTAGCTTCCGCTTAAATATACATTTGTAATAGTTTAACGCGATAATTAATGATTTAGATTAAGAATTTTAGACTTTGTAAATGTAATATTAGTCAGTCACTTTTATCATGAGCCTCCGGCTCGGGAGATTGGGCAACCACTCCCCGTGTACCTGACGATAAATAAATTATACTTATACTTATACTTAGGCTTCTTCATTTGCTTTATGATATAGATTTTACGCGTGCAAAACAATAAAACACGCTTTTTCTATGTTTTATACTCTGATAAAACATAGGTTTTTGACCAATCAGAGCGCGCGCAGGGTCCTATCTATGTTATAAATAACAATAAATGTCCACAAGTCCAGTTAGTCAGTTTCTTTCAATGATGGACACATCTTTTGCGGATGCAAACCAAAGGGCATCAAAAGGAATTGTTTGATTGCGCTTTTCAATATGCTACTGTTTGTCTGCGGTTTGGTTTTGTGATATGCACAGACACGAATTCTGAACTATCGTAGATAGCTGAGTACAAAATGTGTTTCTAGAGAAGGTAAACTATACAGTTTTCCTGTGTCGAAGCTCGATATAACGAAGTCCCCTTCCAGTCCCCAATCCAGGCGACCGAGCCCAGCGTTCCGCTTAGTCACGGTCGGTTTTTGCACGAGTTATAAATAAACTTCTCTCGAAATCTTGATCAGGTTACGATAAGAAGTCTCCTTCGTAGCCGCTGATAAGCGAACCTGTCAAATAAGACCGAGTACGGAACATGAATAATTATGAAATCTGAGAAATGGATGGGTAAATTGAAAAGAAACATAACTTCTACTCAATTGGTAAATACTTTTCGAAAACCATACACAGTTTTACCATGGTGTAATCATTTGACAAAACGATCTCAGTTTAATCTTAGACCTTCAGCAACATGCATTCAGACTCCCATGGCATTTTTTGCAAAGTGGAAGCGTGGAGAAGTGAGGTTGTCGATTATCTCTATTATGCATCACCCAAATGATGTGAAGGTGATTTTCGTGACTTTAAAGTCGACTTCACGCCGTTGGGGGTGTGGATTGTCTCATTTCCGAATCAAGTCAATCAAATGCAGCGCAAATGGTCGCAAATCCGAGTCGAAAGCGTTCTGTTTCCTGTGGAATATCATAGATCTTCTCGGCCTTGGTACAGTAAGTTCCTCTTTTAAAAACATAGATGTGTTATTCTCGCTATTTTTTGCTAACTGACGCATATAACAACTCAATTACGTGATGCGAACATATCTTCTGTATACTAGTGTATGTATATTGCTAAATCCAGACTAACCACATTGTTGATTATCAATGCCTTAAAGGCTAATAGGTGACTTTCAAGAATTTGAAGTTTTAACTTATTACATGGTGTATTATACTCACGACAATGGCAAACCTAAGAGATCAGCGAGTAAATAACTCGAAATATCTCACTGTCTAGGCATGTTCGAAGCCTATGGAGTTAAATTACCAAGGCTTTACATATAACATTGAAATATATGTATGCGTTCAATTCAGCTAATATGATCGTGGGATCTGAATTGGGCACGAATCGCTATAAAAGGCGAGCGAGTAACATGAAACAAGTGACATAAAGAAACGGACTGTTTTGGCAGTAGCCTCTCTGTTATGATTTTATGAGTGTGACAGTGACGATTTTTCTGAATTAATAGTCATTGAAATATATTGCCCAAGGCATTTTATTACACGATTTTAGCGCTGTGTGCATGTCATTCAGTATTTTTTGAAGCAGAATTTACTTTCGTGTCCTCGGCCTATTTTAATTAACTGCTTGTGGAATATTACTGATTATTTAACGATATTGAACGAAATGTGAAAACATTTATAATGGCTTTTACATGAAATGAAAACACTCAAGAATGTGAAAAATTTTTATGGAGTCACTCAGCGACTATAAATAGACATGATGATCCGAACCTCGTAAATGCAATTAGCACTGGCTAATCACGCATCAACATAAACAGCCGACGGCATTACGCACGAAAGAAGATGAAAGCGTAACAGATGCTTAACTGGAAATTCAAGAAGTCGTTTTACCTTGTTGATTTGAGTATTAAGTTTGTACCAAGGATGAGTATGGGATGATACTCGACCTCACTGTGTCAATGATTCTGGCGTGACTTTTTAAGACAAAGATAACTTGATCAAAGTCCTCAATTAGTACATTAGACAACAGTTGCCACGAGACAATTAACTTTAGAGCCAGGGCACTACAGCCAGACAAATCAAAACTTGCTTACTTAATGTCAAAAATCTGTCGTCGTTTGACTTGTCCCAGTGAATTGCGAATTTTCTAGTCTGCTAAACATTCCAGAGGACGGCGAAACTTCAGAGGCTCCGGTTTCCTTGCTCCGAGGCAGGAGGACAAACGGGGCGGGCCAAACAACCGCGAATACAATGTGTTTGTGTTGTAATTAAAACGTCAAAAATGACGAGTGGCACGGTTAATGCCCAAACTTACGTTACACTACAACGTGACCTTTTGGTTTTCGCGCGCTGAGATGTCGGATCCAAACAGCTTTCCTTTTTGCTACCCTGCGGGCTATTTTTTCCAAAACTTTTACGAGTCATACCCGTATCGGAATTCCACGACCCCAGTGCCCCAAGCTAGTACCGATAGTTCTCAGTCAGGACAAAGCAGTGGCAGTTCTCAGTCAGAAAGCAGTGGTAGTGGAACTAGCGCTCCGATAGCACTCCACCCCAGGACAAGAAAAAAGGCAAGACTAAAACAACACAAGACCAATGTGTCTGTGAATAAATCTGTTGCCTTAAAGCGGAAGGGCTCCTCAAACAAGTTTCGCTAGTGCCCCCATAATGCAAACTAGAAGTGAAAATATGAAATTTCATATATTTGAAATGCGGAGAATGATATGAAGTTAAAGCCGGAAAAAAAGTTCAGACCTGAACGGGATTCGAACCCATGACCTCTGCGCCCGGGCCTCTGCGATACTGGTGCAGTGTTCTAGCAACTGAGCTATCGAGCCAACTGGGAGCTGGCCACTTGTTAGTTCGTAATGCACCCGTAGAAGGTGAGTAATACAAATGAATATAGGGAATTTCATATATTTTGACTGACTGCGGAGAATGGCTTGATAGCTCAGTTGGTAGAACACTGCACCGGTATCGTGGAGGTCATGGGTTCGAATCCCGTTCAGGCCATACAGTCACAAATATCATCTGACAACACAACGCACGTTTACAGTGAATTATATCACAATCACAATCCAGAGTTGAAAACCTCACTTCAGGAGTCGCACAGGGTTTATTTGAAGAAATTTTTTCTTTCTAAATATCTGGGGATAATGTCTGTAGTGTTGCAGGTCCGTTTCTAGATTCGAACTCTTTACGAAGAGTATCGTTATTTTTTTCGTATTGATTGATACTCCGGTTGATGGAAAGGTCTATTTACGCCAGGCGCTTGCGTTTTTGAAATTTATGTGAAGTAGTTCTCAACAATAGCGGCTAAATCGAGATGGCCTTCCTAATTATGTCTATTATTACACGATGAAAAGATCGAGGCTTCGCAAGCAAATTTTCAGGAACAATGGTTTTGACATTGATTTAGACTCAGGAATATCTCTCAGCGTCTCTGCATCAACTTACGCATGCGCTGTTAACTTTTTTGGAAGCTAATTCACTTGTTCAATCGATGTGTTAATGGGCGCAATTCCATAATGTTTATCGCATTCGACAACTGAGTCTACATAATTTTTTAGGTTTAACTTTAGTCTATTACATGACGATTTTCTCGTTGGCTAAAGCCCCGTCCAAACGATCGCAGCATTGTTGGTCGCAACGTGTTGCATGCGTTTGGCTAGCATGGTGCGGCGTGTTGCGATGTGTTGCGACATGTCGAGTGTTGTTAGACCTTGTTAGCTCAAATGTGAAAATGGTCAAATTTTTCACACAACATTTGTGGATGTTGCATGATGTTGTAGACGTTTGGTTAGGTTCGTACGTTCGTAGGTTCGTTTCTGTATTAATTTAGCGCCTGGGCGTGCGCACTAGTTCGATTTTCAACTCGCAACATAGACTTTCTGAAAAGTCCTTTAAGTCTCGCAACAAGTCGCAACACGTTGCAACATGGTGGCCAAACGCGTGCAACATGTCACCATCTGTTGCGTTCAAATGTTGCGATCACTCGGCCGGAGCTTGCAAATGCTGGGATATAGAAATAATGCTATTTAAATTAATTGTTAAGGTGCCGGTAGTAGGCAATATAGCCTCCTACGCAGACGTTCTTTGGCTTGTCACGCGTTCCTCCCCACGAACGTCTGCTCAACAGACCGGTCACATCCGTTCGTTGACGGTTAGCCAATCATAGCTTCTCTGCCAATCTGGGCCAAGCTGGACTTTGACCGACTTTGACCCAACGCTTCAACACGAGAAATTTGTGCCGCAAAATGTTTAAAATTTTCACTTACATAAGAGTTCCACCAGCAACTGCAGACGTACATATTATTTTAGAAGTACCGGCAACTGATAAGATCCACATTGAGGACCGGTGCGGTCTTGCCAGAGCTAAGTCAAACAATGGGATATCCAACACGCAAAACAGTGAACTGATTCGCACGTAAACAACTACATTTTAATTATGTGGTGCCAGAAGGGACAAAAGGAGCAATAAACCTTTTCATCGAACTCGAGAAACACAAGCTCAACCAAATTGATGGAAGAAACATAAAAACCTCACTACAGAAAGGTGTAGCTTTCTCGAAGTAAAGCACGGCGTCTCCGAAGAAAAAACCGGACGTAGGTAAATACGATTTGCGTGATAAGAAGCAACATACGCTCTACTTACAAATAGTTCTAGTGAAACAACCGGGCCCAGCGCCACAATATTAAATGCAGGTAAGCAACATTTCACGGAAAAATTCTTATTTTCCATATTTTGCCCCTCGAAAGCAAATATCGTGCAACATAAATGAGCCTAAACAATGCATAAGCACATGGCAAACAGCCTGACAAACAACAGAGATGTCAACATTAACAGAACAGGATTGGTTCTTTTAAAACAAAGGCTAACCGCCAGTGAACGGAAGTGGCCTGTCCGTTGAGCAGACGTTCGTGGGGAGGAACGCGTGACAAGCCTAAGAACGTCTGCGTGGGAGGCTATAGGCAATACTGCCGATACACCAAATCCCCCCTGGGTTACTACCCTTTTAAAGGAAATTTGGGAGTCCCCACGGACCAAAGAAAATTTGGCCCCAGTGGGGTTTGAACCCACGACCTCCGGAACAGATCTAGCAGCACCTTAACAATTAATTTAAATAGCATTATTTCTATATCACGGGTGCTACGCTGTTCAACTACTATATAATGCTGGGATATGTTGCGTTGAGGTGTTGCTATCGTTTGGCCGGGGCTTAAGAAAAACGTCGTTACATTTTTCTTTAACCCAGCTGTATTAGCTGTATTAGCTGTATTAGCTGTATAGAGTCGGACGAATTTTTATGACAGAAAGTTGTGTACGAGTGTTTTTTTTTTTCATAATCGCCCGAGTGCCCCCCATTCAAAAGTCGCAATTGACAACTTTGTACGCTTTAAGTCTGCCCATCTAAAAATTAGGTTATTAATTTCCTGTTTTGTGCTGTCGGTTTTCACTTACTGATCATATCAAAAAATAACCGTAGAATTGTCATTATGCCTTTATTTGTTAATTTGTATTGCAATTACTACCGCCACTCCGGAATTGTTTTGACGAGGAATTAATCAGAAGTAAGAAAATCATGCTTATTGCGAATGAATACATATTTTTTAGTGTACCTCATATTCGTCTTTTCTATCAAAGTAATAAATTTATACCACAGCTGATAGATATGTGGTTTTGTGTTTTCACATTAACATACATGTCACGGCTGAAGCCAGACTAAACTTCTTACCGAGGCAATATCACTAAGGAAAAAACTTATTTTTGATACTGATTTGTATTTTTATTTTTAATGCAGAGCCTCTTACAGAAACTTGAATTTAAAAAATATCTCCCAAATAAATTTTAAGAAAAACACGACGCTCCCGAGTTTTACAAACATGTTTCGGCTGTTGCTTCAATTTGCCTGTTATATTAGCTGTATGTATAAATTTGTGCTGCTCCGAATGTGTAAATTTTTGCATTCGAGTGGATGATTTTTAGTTGCGCATGTCATGCTAAGCAGGACGTGCTTGAAAACAACATCTGTTAGTCTCCCAAGTGTTAGCATCAAGGATGACAATTTTTTTTTTTTAGTTGTACAGTCAAGGCGAGAAATGAACAAGCTGCAAAGACTTAACACATAGCGAATGTGAAAATCCCATGCAACTATTCGGTTATATTCAACGGGGAACATTTGTACAAGGTATGGAAAGATTTGCTGGTTTCATTTTGCATAATTGGTCTTTTAAGAACCTTACTTGTAAGCAAATGCGCAATTTCAGGCAATCGATGAAAATGCGACACCTATAACGCGACTGAAAACTTTTTTTAACATTGCTAGCGTTGGAGCAATTTCGCTGTCAGCACTTGACTGTCAAAACTATTTAATAACAGCGCAATTTCCACGTCCAAATTCTCTCTCTCTCTGTGTTTTTTCTAATAATGATATTGCTGTTTCAACTCAACTCAACCGGAACCATCGAAGTACAAACACATCAGTTGCTTTGCATTTGTCATTTGAAACGTTTATTATGCCCTTCCGCTACAACGCCAGCGCATTCGAAAATTGTTATTTAATTCGAAACGGAATTATGCATAAAATTCGATCATGTAGCTTATATGTGTCTGGTCAAGACATTATTTTTGCTAATTTCTTCTAATCGTTGCTTGGCGAATAAAGTTCAATATAAAAAGACACAACCGACAAAATTGATTCAGAGTAGAACTTAACATTTTTCCTTTTATTTTGGTCTTTTTTGTTACCAAGTGACGATGTAAATGAAGACAATTTTAGCATTTGAATAGTGAATTTTAATTCACTTTTCAAAAAAGTAATAGGTCCTTTAAGTACACGAATACAGTCTAACATTCGGCTGCGACCACCTCTCGGAAGCGACCACCTCTCGGAAGCGACCACCTCTCGGAAGCGACCAGTTTTCCAAAATACCAAAAGTTTCCAAGTCAAATCACTATATTTGGAACCCCTTGTAAGCGACCACTTCTCGTAAGCAGCCGCGACCACTTTTAGAGCTAAAAGTTTGAAATTTGACTTTGTTTTTAACCTCCCGTAAGCGACCGACCACTTAACAGATAATGGCGCGAAAAATGGATAACAAGTAACCTGCAAAAACAGCCGTCCTTCTTCGCTCCCGGCCCGAGTGGCGTTTCACGCGAAACGCCACTCGGGCCGGGAGCGAAGAAGGACGGCTGTTTTCGCAGGCTAGATAACAAGGTGTTTTAACATAAACGTATCTCTGACTAGTACAAGAAACGGAAATTCAGAACAGCAGAGGACCGAAACAAACTTGGCACCAAAACGAGGCTACGCCTCGTGAGATTAGAAGAAATGCTCCCACAAGGGAGCAAATGAGGCTTTTTGCCTCAAATATAAGTAATTTGAACGTTGTACTAACGAATCTCCCGGTTGCATTGTTTACGAATTTGCCAGTGCGGCGCGTCGATTTGGAATTTCGACAATCAATATTATTAAAAACAAACTGCTTCAAGTAATTGTGATTCTTTTTCTGGAAGGTTTTGTTATATTGAGTGAATAGTTGGTAAACCATTTTAATTGAGCGAGTTACAACATTTCAATCAACTGCGACTGCATTCGCTGAAATCTGAAAATGATGCGATGTGTTTTATCCTCCCTTTTGTTTTATTGCTGGTGTCACTCTTACGCAGGCGTAATGAGATTTGTTTTTTCGCTTTGACTGTTTTCTTGCGGCATTTTCTGTAATACAACACTTAATCAGCAACGAATTAACTGAACTTTCAAAATAATGCGCTGTGTACATGTGTTATCCTCTCTTTTGTTTTGCCGCAGGTGCCACTCTTACGCAGGCGCAATGACATATTTTTTTTTCTTTGACTGTCTTCTTGCCGCATTTTCTGCAATAAATATTTTCAGATTTCTGCTTCATCATAGCTCGTATTTCCTCTAACATTACATTGTTTTCACTAGTGATAGAAACAACTATAGTTCAACGTTACCTCACTTTATAAGGTCAATTACCTTTTTCCCCAGTTTCTCAGCGATCTGGAATCCTAAATCCTTGTCCTGATTGGTGTCGAGCTCTAGCGGTCCAATTTTTCCCATCCGGTTCCCGAGGACGGACCGCTCCTAAATTTCCAACTTAAGCAACTTTTCAAGCTCATTCTTACTCCCTAAAATAGCGTTAAATGTCAACTCAGTGTCACTTGTAAATTCAGACCTAGAAATTCTGCTAACAGTATCGCTCTTTGTGCCCGAACTCCTGAGCGTCTTTAATCAGAATCAACACAAAAGTTGCTTACAAAGCAAAACCGTAGGGAAAAAATGAACAGATTGGTTGCTAGTCGTCCATATCGGGAAAAGTGTTCTTGGATACTGATCTTGGCCTGCGTTCTCGGGCGGTACACAAGGTCAGACCTGGGGCACGTTTTTTTTCCAATACGGACCACCCGGCCGGAAAATGATATATGTCTGCATAAGAGCCTTGTCTCTGGTTTCAGTAACATGAAGCGACTGGCTGAGCTCGAGCCCGGACTGCCCGATCCGGCATCTCAAGCGCTAGCCATGGGGCCACCGCGCCTCCACTCAATACTTTATAAGGGTCATTATTTCTCTTCCAGGCTAAGAAAATCATGTTTAATTTTTTAACTGTTCAATAGAAGCATTGGTATATTCAGTGGAGTTTTACAGGAAAAACTTTAGGTACAAAATTAGAGACTTCACTGTAGATAAAAGACTCTATGTCCCTTTTAAAGGCAGGTGTTTCGGCACAGGGAAGGGGGAGTGTTTTTGTAATTGCATTTCATTCATTTTCGTGAATTTTTTTCCGGTACGTTATCATGAGACAGAGCACAAGCCGTGCTTGCCGGCCTTTGCACTGCTCACTGGGTTGTTGCTTTTATTTTCCTCATCAGACCGCGGCAACATATAGAGTTAAAGGCCGCCAGCGTGGAATTTGTTAAGACCGGTAACTTGTTTTCCTGTCTTCTACAGTGCGGATGTTTGTTCTTGCCTTCACTTGTTCTTCTTTTTGCGTTTTAGACATGAGTTGTCCGAAATTGCTTGCAGTGGCATGCCGACGTTAGTCTTTGCCGTGGTTGTTGGCGATAATGTATACGCGTCCTTGATGGTTTTAGGTTTTGGGGATAAAGTGAATTTTAATTTTCATGTATCGTATCATTGGCTGAGGCGGGTAGTTGTGTTTCTATCTTAATTAGAGGCAGAGGCATTTGATTAGTCTGCAAGACTCCCTTCCGTTGAATCCAAAGACGGTTTATTTACATATTTGTAATCCGCCTTTTCGTTATTTGAATGTGTCGGTCGGTTCCTTTTTCTTTGACTTTTTTTACCGTTGTTTATCAGGCAGAAAAAAAATTGAGAGGGAAATAGAATAGTAGCAGCTCAGTATTGTATTTTGAATCTCGTGTTTAGTAACAAGAGATGCAGAAACCATCAATTTTAGATTTCCAT
Source organism: Platygyra sinensis (assembly GCA_019787425.1). Taxonomy (NCBI): domain Eukaryota; kingdom Metazoa; phylum Cnidaria; class Anthozoa; order Scleractinia; family Merulinidae; genus Platygyra; species Platygyra sinensis. The sequence goes on along the minus strand of JAHPZR010003151.1, from coordinate 18,965 downwards.
AATAACCATTTTAACCAACTTTTTTATCCAAACAAAACAATAATTCACACCTAGGCGTATTTTTGAACATTGCCGATAAGCAATTTATTCATGAATGCAATTGACTGCTTGAGAAGAAAAATAAATTTAATATTCGCGGCGACATTGCAAGAACTCTGGATTCAATACAATTTTCCTTTTCTCGGAAAAATGTTTGTTTCGGTGACGTCGGGTTATCCTGTTGTTGAATCGACTTTGTTCTTCATCCTACCGTACGTAAACATAGGAGTGAACCGTAAGTATAAAAGTGTTTTTCGATGGCATGAGTGGGTGCAAATCTCATGTCGAGCTCATTGCATTTGCAGAAAGTTATGTTCGGTATGTTGTTGCAATGGAAAAACATTGCGGATTCAGTTTACCGTATGATACGTGGTAAGCTCGTCTGTTAAGACCTGTTAACTGTTTAGTAGTTAACCCACGCATGTTTATTAAACACTTTCGTCTTGCAATGGTAATAGGAAACGCTACCATTTCACGCGCGCAGCTGCTTCCTTCAGCACTCTCGTACGAAAGCACCGGTCATTAGTTGTAATCATAAGGGAGTTGTCTGCATAGCCGAATTAAAGAAGATGATGCCAGATGGTTTTTTAGGACCCTTATGAAAGAGAAAAACAGTAGCTCAGGAAGAAAACAATAACTAAAATGAAATGACAGATACTGTGGGCGTAATTTTAAACAAACATTGAAGACCTCATGTACGACTTCTCTGTTTTCCAACGCTGAAGAAGCTGTGAATATGTATTTACTAGTAGTTTCCATTGGAAAGTGAAGTGCTGCGAGTACATTTATGTGGAAGATGTTTTTGTCATTTAGGAAGCATTGTAGAGGGATAGTCAACATGAGCTACTAAATCATAGAGTATTTTGCCAAAGGCTAATGGGCTTAAAAACTTTTCTGTTCTAAAAACGTACTGAGGTCAACACGATAAACCGTTCACTCATGCGAAAACCTTCAATCGAGTATTCACATTATCGTTCAGACCGCGACCACATCACGTCACGATTAATTTATGACAGCAATGTATTTTCAGTACCATGTCGTTTTCACTTGATGTTCACTGAGACGCTCCTCCGTTAAACTGCCAAACTGCTTGTTAGATGTTTAAATGCTCCTTGAAAATCATGTTACGTTAACTCGCCGTTCGAACGACTTGCGTATTTAATGCCGTTGTGACATTTTTAATATTCTCAAAACTCGTCCGCAGTCACGCTGTTACTCCACGCTGATTGGATGATGCTAAAGAATGCATCCAATCAGGGTGAGCAAACAGCGTGACAGATCTTTAGCATACGAATTCCCGGCCGCAGATGCTGGTCGCGTCGAGCATTTCTCGAACATTATTTGGTGTTTAGCACTTGGATTTTACAAGGATCTTCTATTGAATGCTACGAGTAGAAGCATCAACCTTTCAGTTTATCTGGTGTTCGATTTGGAAGCCGGGCGATTCAAATTTATCGGTGAAAATCTGCTTGGTGCTGGAGCGGTCAAAAATGATCTTTCCACCCTTGACTCCTTCTCATAACGTGTAGTAACAGCCAATGCAAAATCCACAAAATCTCTCAAATTTGCCATTTTGAGCCCCAAAAGTTTTGTAACGAGTAAACAGTTTAAGTGGAAAGCATAATAATTTCAAACTCTACGAAAAACGCAACCAGGAGAATATTTTTTCCCTCAACACTTTCAAAGCGCCCGGGTGTGCTAAGATTATTCGAACCATTTGTAAACAGTAAGGGGTTTCCAAAGTGTGTCCACGTTTCCACAAGGGTTTCAAAGCGTTTCCAAGTTCCAGTAATTGATTCAAATATTCTGAGAAACAAATCGGCTTTAATCATGGGAATTTGTACAACCTTCACTTGCTTTCAAACTCTTCACCCGCGAAAACGTGCCCTCTATACGAAACAGGATTCTTATGAATCGAAAGAGCCTCGATTTCGATTACTTGAAATCGAGGCAAATGCGGTGATACACATACATCCAAAATACATCTCAAATGAGCCTGGCTTCTGGCGCAGGCAATCCAGGCTGGTCACGAACGCGACCGAAATTAGTCTGCTGCGAAGCCTGGTGGCTTCGCAGCAACAATAGCATCCTACTCAGAGATTCAGCTATTAATTTTGGGATTTGCGTTTCATTTATTTGTCGTCGGCGAACAACAGAAAAAAAAGATATCAATCACATCAAAGTTGTTCAAAATAACAAACCGATTTATAGATGTTGTCTAAATCGATATATATATAAAAAAAGAAATTTCCTATAAATTTTTAGATGAACGCGAGGTTAACTTGTTGATGAGATTTCACCTCGCCGATATAGAAGAAAAATTTGAAACCTTAATTCCCTGTGGTGACTTATGAAGACGGACGAGAGTGAGGGGGAGATCATGTTGATGCACCTCAAAATTCTCATTATTGACATCGAAAGAATATATCGCAATCGGTATAAAGAATTTCTGTTTCGAGGTAGAGACAGAAAGATTAACGTTATGTATTGTTTTAACTTTCCTTTGGTCCTCTAAGTAGCAGCACGAGATGTAAAATAAACATTTATTTGCGCCCCTTGAAAAATACGCTTTGTTTCAAGCTTCAAATTTTAATCTAAAATTGTTTGCCGGTGAGTATGCCACGCTTTTTGTTGCATCAGTCACTCCTGGTCGTTTTTTTTTTCTTTTTCACTGTGGAATAATCTGCCTGCTTGAGAGTAAGAACCTTGTGTTTTTAGTCTTCGTAGTAGAGCTGTTTTTTTTTCCTTTTGTTCTAGCGTGCTCGAAAACTTTGAAAAATCACTGAAAGTTTAAGTCTACTGCTTTTCCAGTAGAATTTCTCTTCTTTCTTTGTTTACTTTGGCGGTTCGATTTTTATTTTTGTTTTTACTTGTGTTTGCAGATTCTTTTATGGGAAGCGTGTGTATAATTTGACTGACGTTTCTCTTACTCGGCTTAAGAAACTAAAATATATCGCTTATCTCAGCTGATTGACGATTTCATTCGCAAGCAAATCACTTAAATAAATGCCATTTACGTTCAATTTAAACGACAAACCTGATCGTGTATAATTTTTACTAGCTTGCTTTGCTGGAAGGATAACCTGGGCGTTGTACCCTCGTGTTTGGAATTCTCGTTTTTTCTTTTTGTTTTTGTTTTCACCTCAGCTCTCTTACATGAATGAGTAAGTACTTCACAGCTTCGCTGCGGAAATTGTTGAATTGTTAGGTGTTATCGAAAACTGATTAACAAAAGCGAATTTCCATACGCCTAAACTGACATATTTCGCCTTGGTTTAGCTTTAAAAAGAACGAAATGAACCAAGTGAGTAATACTTAATCCTCGGTTTTTCAGATGACTTAAAACAGTGAATCCTCGAAGACCGATTTATTATAATTCATTAATGAATTACAGTGCATGTTTTATTTATTTTAATATCTGGTTTACTTAAAAAAAAAACACACACACACAAACAATGGCCTTCATATGAATGCCTTTGTTATGCGGATGCTAAAAAGACGAGATGAAAATTATTGCTTTTGGTAATCTGTGTATAGTGTTCCAGCAAAAGGTGTTTTCTTGTCGGGCTAGTCTGTAATGTTGTAATGATGTGATTAATTTTTGGTGCCAAAGTATAGTGCTGTGTTTGAATTTACAACTAGCGAGGGATGGTGTCTCTTCAAAGAAATCCTTTTCGAAGTCATTATATTCACTTTCATCTGGTAAGTACTGCACGTGTTCATGCCGTTTTTCTGATCACAATATTCCTAGTTTTCGCGCAATTATACTTTCTAACAAAGCTCTATAATGCAGTCCTTTCTAACGGTATCTTATCATGTTTATTTCGTTGTATTAGTAAAAGCAATATTAGCCGCATCTTAGTTATACCATGGGATTATTATCACGTTTGAATCACAGTGTAAACCAACATGGCATCCGTTTACGGCAGACGGCAAACGGCAAAGGTCACCTCTGATTTTCTATCCTTTTCTTGTAATCCTTAAATAAATCATACCAAAATAGAAAAGTATCTCTTACCATTGACTGCAAATACAAATATTTTGATAATCCTGTACAGAGAGCTGAAGACAGGCGGCAAAAGTTTCATTTTTGCCGTTTGCCGAAAACGTCATGCTTAACCTCTCTATTAACACACACACCCAAGGGAAATGAACGACATGTGGTTCTGTATCTATCTGTTTTGATCGGGTTTTTTAAGCAGATGAAAACGAGCTTTCAGTGTTTGAAACATGGGTCAAATATTCGGTAAAGCTGGGATATGTGACTGATTTGCATAATATTATCAGTAACTATAAAACTTGCAAATGTTGTCACGGTACCCTTGGAAACTATGGTTTTGCGCACGGTGTTCGGCAAATCGTCACCAACGGTAGCTATAGAGAGAACGCGAAAAAAAAAGCTGGTTTTGGGTAAAGAAATTGCAAAACGTGACAACAAGAAAATGTTAACTAATAAACAATCGCCTGCAAATGGAAATGGTAGTATCCTGCAAAATCTAAAACAAAAATTAAACTCGTCAAGGGTCTTTATATTGGCGGAAGGGCGACAAGGTTCAGGTTCGATGTTGAAAATTAATGCGAGGGGGAGGTAAATGTGGGGCATTCGTGGTAACCTAGCCATGGTCTGTATCCCAACCGCAGTGATATTCCATGACAATTCTCAAAGAAAGAATTTCACCATGTCAACAAATAAATATTTCATTGCTGCTGTATAATATTACTTCGTACAACAATCTTCTTAAGGACTGAAGATTGTTGTGAACTACTGTCGTTATTGACATTCTGTTAAATTTTCAGCCGTCCAAACTGAAGTGCTCATTGACTCGGAAAAGTGGTTGAATCAGGTCACTTTCAATGTAATAGCGAGGAAATTGATTTTATTTTAATTATTATTACAATTGGTGTAAAGCTGTTTTTGAAGATTGAAGCGCGAGGGCCGTATCGAGAAAAAAAATGTTCCATTTCCCATTTTGCAGGTTTACGGACAGGGTCGATCTCTATACTCCTGCAAAAAAAGTGAATGAGATCATTAACTTGCTCTTTCGTTACAGTTTTGCTGAAAAAGGGTCCAAAAACAAGACAACCATTTATACTCAGTGAAAGCCCGCTGCAGTGTGAACAACCCGCCCTTCGTGTATTCAAGCCATTTTTTCTCAAAATTATACCAAAATAATGATCTTGTAGGCAGGGTGCAGTTTCACCCGGAAAAGGCTTTCTTTTGAACATGATTTTTCTCGAAGAAGAAATTGACAAATCGCCAAAACAATTCACGAGTGGTCTATACCGCTCTCGGATCACATATCAGAATCTGTATTTTCGTCCTGGGACAGTTCGGTAAATAAATATAAAGACAGTGCCACTTGGGATGTTAAACCCCTTCTTGGAGTCTTGCATTAATTTCGTTTAAGTTAGTTCTAATAATGTTGTAGTTCATGAGGATAATTTTTTTAGCTGATGATTTCCTTTATTTTCGTCACTTGTCTGTTTAACAATGTATTGATATTGTAGGAGAAGTCAAATGTTGATCACTTTTTGTTAAGTTAGTCATATATGTACTGCTGAACAGTCATTGTTTATAAACGTTCATCTGTATCTTAATATTTGCATTTCTAGTTATATCCAGTAGTCATTTTTATTTCAGTTTCTAGTCACTGTCATGGTATGAAAAAAAACCCTCACGACGGCCGAGAGTGACACTATTACAAATTACTCTCGTAATAATATTTAGCAACTTTCATCAACTACGAAATCAAACCGCGCTTGAATTAGTTTAATGGCAATCGTTAGTAAGAGGTGATCAACACTATTCCATCAATTAAAGGTGTATTTCCTGTTTTTTGTTGACTACGTTCCGGTGACACTGTTTATTTTACTTATTTAAACTGGTGTTCGACTAGGAACTTGTAAAAGTACTCGAGGAGAATTTAATCGATTTTGTGCTAAAAAGGTAAAGTTGCAAGCTTGCCACAGCTTTCTTGCTCTCAGCATGTTTCTATCAATCGTCCGCCCAGAATAAACAACTTAAACTGAAGGATTCACAGTTTATTAAGATCTACTCCACCACATCACAAAGACATTAGTTTTGAGTAGTTTTCCGGCACACGGAATCAACAAATAACTATTAATAGTTCACTGAGACCAGCTTGTCCAATCCCGCTTGAAAGGGGTGGTATGCGATATATGTATTTAAGTGTATTTAAGTGGAACAAAATATTTTTTCGCTTATAAAATATTATATCTGATCAAATAGAATCATTTGAAGAGATACGCAAAGCTTGAAAGAAAGCAGGAAGGGTGATTCGATGCTTGTTACCTTTTGTTTAATTGGGGCTTGCTGAAATTTTAGCTTTACAAGTTCAACTCTCGTCTACGAAATTAAAGAGTTTGTTTTTCCTGATCATAAACCATTTGTTCGCTCAATTTGCTTTCCACTTCCAGTATAACTCATCCATTTCCTATGATCATGCTCACGCCAATCCACGTTAGCGAGTTTTTGACATTTTTGTTGTATTACCTGTCAGGTCTTGAACACTATTTGCAAATGTACGGGAAGTCTTATAATATGCAGGTGCACATCTCAAACCTTCCTAGATACAGAAATAGAAATTAAGATGCTGGTGAGTATTCTTGATATGTTGTTTTTTTCGTATCTATCTCTGCTGACCTTTATTTGAATGCCTGGTCCTAAAAACATTCACACGTTTAAAATTTCCTCTTTTCGCGTGTGAAATTTGTAACATGTTAAAAAACAACGATTTCATAATATCTTACTCGTATTCATGACAGGTTACAAAAAATGATATGCGACACATAAGTGCAATCGTAAAAAGTGGCATCTTATTTCTTTGCTTGGATAGTTATATTACAGATGTATTACATTTCTGCCGTCTATGTTTCATTTTGAAGCTAGGATAAGCGGTTTATATTTGAAAGCAGCTTTTCTCTTTAAAACTTGGGAGGTGCGAAGAATTTATTCGCTTTCTAATCCACCTGCTACAATCACTCTCAGAATCTGGTTTTGCGATGCCAATCATTGAGGTAACAAAAATTTCAGTAGGGTTTCAACTTGAACAGGTGAGGTCTAATCAAAATAGGTTGTAGTTACCTTGGTGTCCTGCTCAAAATAACACCGCTCTAAGCTGTCAATTTGGAGAGGAACATGCGGAAAAATGTCGAGAAAAATATACGTGGGTACAGCCTAAAGCATTTTAAAGGAGAGCGACGCTGGGCGAGGAGAGAGTCGGTGTTTAAGAGATGGACGAGAATTTTCTTCAAAACTCACGACTATCATCTGTGCCACGAAGTGATAGCGAGAAATTAGATCATCGGCGCGTCATTCTCGTTAGATATCACCGAGTTTCGATTTCATCCTACCCAGACCTCCCTCCATTTTCCTGCGTACCAGCTGCAAACGATTCAGTTTGAAAATCTACTGAAAGTTGGATGGCAGAAGCTTTTGGAAAAAATAGGGGGGAGAATTCTAAAATAATGTCTTTTTTCACTGTTCAAAGTTCAATACTTCGTCAGTGCCCTGTTAAGTGCAGTTTTTTAAAACCTTAACTTCAAAAAGGTCCAAGAGTTTAAAAGTTGGACATTGTGGGTTCGCCGTCGCAATTTTGTTAAAGTAGTTTTGTTCGGATGCACACGAACTTGCGGCTGCGTGTTTCGTTTCATCCGTTGTGTGTGTGATACGGTGTGTTTTATTGATTTCTCCACTCGTTCACGCTGGAGTGAAAGGAAGGAAAAATGTACGCTTATATTTGAATGGTATAGTAAACGGCACACAAAACTGTGTTCAGTAGTTCAAAAGAACGTTTGCATGATATCGAGAGAATTTTTGTATTGAATCATACTGTGTCGGCATATTCTGCCTGCTTGCATTGGTTTTAAGAAAATGAGAAGTAGTTTTGGGTAGATTTAGTTTTCACATGCATGACGGCGGGGTAACCGATTGGGAACGCATGTAACTTAGGCGATCATCGGGGATCACACGCAAACCAGCTTGAGCATAGCTACGACATGATGTTTTTAGTCACGCATTTTCTGAGGTCGCCGGCGCTTTGTGAAGAGAGAAATTCAGATTGTATATAATATTTATATATTCGCTGTCGCTGTCAAAAAAGTATAGAAATCCAACGTAGAGATATTTGTTTTAGTCGTTTTGCATTTTTGAGTTACAGGTTACTGTTCCATTTCATTAACCGTAACAGACACCTGCTGTTCTGTTTAAAGGTCATAACTGTAATAAGCGTTGAACTGTAATTTCTACCTGCCTTAGCCTTTTGTTTAGCTGTTATCTACCAGCAATGTTTTGTAAGTGATTAATCTTGTAAAAGTTAAATTCCTGTGTAGCCAATAGCTCTCTCCAAAATGGATGAGATAATGTTTAGTTAATAGCTTTACGTAATCCGTTAGAATTGTGCTTTCGGCTTAAATAGTCGTGCCTTGTAAAATATTCTTTGGTTATATTCTTGGTTTAAAACGATATCGTTGGACCTAAATTCTGTCTACTGAAGACGTCTATCAAGATAATTCCCTGTAACAGATCCGGTACTTCCCCGCAGCCAGAGAGTTTCCCAGGTTTTTACAGAAGTGCTTTCCCAGGCCAAAAAACCTATTATCACAGCTTGCTGTTTGGGTGAAGAGATAGATTTCAGCCAATGTAGGGTTTGGTTTTTCCTTTTAATGCTGACTTTACAGGAATAAATTCCAGCTTATAATGGCCATCATGGGAAAAAAAGCACGGGCAGTGTTCACACGCCTTTTTCTGGAAAATGTATGGAGTCACCTAGCCTAACCTAGTTACTTAGCCCCTTAGATTGAGGATATATGTTGAAAAAGTGCAACTTAGACCCCGTCCACTTCACGCCGGATAAATTTGAAAACGACATTTTTACACCGAAAAGCATCAAATGTTTTCCGTCTACACTATGCCGGAAAAATTTACGCAAAAACCACCGGTCATTTTTGGACTTGGGCTGGGAAATCACGTGATTATCGTGACGTCATCGTTTTCGAAAAGAACCGTTTTCAAAATGTTTTTGATCCACAGTCAAACGCCAAACCATGGTTTTCAAATTCCTCTGGTTTGAAGAGCGGTTCTAAAAGCTTCGTTTTCGTGACGGATTGGTTTAGACGGCAGTCCAAACCTTATCAATAAAGCTGCGTTTTTAAATTTCTCCAGCATAGTGTGGACGCTGCCTAAAATATGGCGTCTCAAAGACAGACACTCTAGTTTTTTTGAAATATAAGGAATATTATATAAGAATTTCCGTAGATGTCATTATTATTCATTCAAAATATTTCCCCATTTCTGATTGGTTAAAACCACACGCGCAATTTACCATAACCAGCTGCTGTTGACCAAATTTTGAGAGCACTTTGTCATATTGAACCAATGACATCAAAAGTGCAGCCCGCTATAGATTATTGGACCGTTGACCGAGAAAAACCTGCGGGCGAGGTTGTGTCACGGTTATTTTTGGTGAGCAGAAAAACAATGAGCGAAATGGGAAAACTCCTAAAAACGGGGAGACCGCATATCTTGCTTGAGAAAAATTGCTGTGAAAAAATCTTGGCGAGGGGCTTTGCATATTTACCTTCTTTGGTCATGACACCGTTTTGATTACCAGCCTTGATTCATTTAACCTTTTTTTTTTGCAATTTGGCTACTTATCTCTGTAAGAACAAACAAATTTCTTGATATCTGGATGAGATTAACATTTCTTTTTATGGACAGCTTAATGCCTTTTAACTCAGCCTTATCCGCTTAGTTTTGTACTTCAATGGTTAGGAGCAATATTCAAAGTTTTGTCAGTTCAGTTCTCAGTTCAGTTGTCAGTTCTTTATTTTTTTAGTAAGCTAAGTATTGTGTACAAATTGGACAAGCCCATGCACAGATGCTAATCATGTCTTAACTAAAGAGATTAGGTAGACAAGTCTACAGAAATAAGGAAATTACAAGAACTAGTATATAAATTATAAAATTAAGTTTTGTGAGTTAATTAGTACCATAGTAGGAGAAAGCGCTCTTAGATATCTCATTTTAACAAAAAAAAATTAATAGATCTAAATCTATATTGCATTTTCGTCATTTTTCGTATTCAAGCTCTGTCGCATCGTGTTTGTGTCACAACTCTTTTATACACGCTTCATATAGCCGAATCATAATAACATTGGAGATTGCTTACCCCGGATATGGTCTGCTTTTGTTCCGATTCTAGTATAGAGACGCAAGAACAATATTTTAATTGTTCTTTTGATCTGTGCCGATACATTTGTACAATGATTTTCCTATTACGTTAAGGTCGGCGTAAGCCATGAATTATCGGCACCCTGCCACTCGAGCTCTTTCATTCGATCGGGGAACAGTTGTTCTGAAGTGAATGTAATCCGGCCTAATTTGTTTTCAAATCGTTGTTCTGGTAGCTTCTAAAACTTCCTGTTTTCAACATTTAACTTTATTTTATCTTCTTTCCAAAACAGCTTGTCTTTATTTTCTTGCCCTTAATTATCTGTTACGATTGTGACGAATTTATTTGCCATGAACCAACACTGCTCTCCCAAGCAGTTTATTTATTTCCAAGCCAGTCAAAATGCAGTCGTTTCGAAAGCCAATATGTAGCATCAACAGTCCATATAAGGCATTATTGACACAAGTGTTTGAGTTTGATTGCCTAGTTGTTACTCTTTGGCGCATTTTTAAATATATTTTGGTTATGTACACAAACACGAAAATCACATTGTTCTTGATGGCTATCGTAAATTTTCTTTCCCGGATGCAATTTTCATAACTGCATCTACATCCGTCTGGAAAGAAAGTAAGTATTCCGTTAAGTATTGAGTTTTTTCACCACTCAGCCTTCTAACTGCTTTTTTTCTTTGTCATTCATTTCCAGTCACAGGAGTTCCTGAAAATTGCTTTTGTAGCTCGACTTGAGTGCACTGAAAAAAAAAACATTATGCTCTGGTTTACAAGGCATTAAAATAAAAACAGATCACAATAATACAACAAGCAACACTGGACTAGCTTCGGGAATTTGAAACAACTGGATCTCGATCGCTTGGTTCACCTGGACTTGCTGGTTTACAAGGCATTAAAATAAAAACAGATCACCATAATACAACAAGCAATACTGGACTAGCTTCGGGAATTTGAAACAACTGGATCCCGATCGCTTGGTTCATCTGGACTTGCTTTTTCTGACCTCGACAAGGAACAGGGAATTAATGGTAAACTGACACTTGGAGGGCCTGAAGTGTGCGAACAAGTGTCGTATTGATAAGGAATCGCGGAGCAGATACGTGACCGCAATATATGAGCTCACGTTCCTCGTAGAACCCATTTTACAAGGTTTTAAAGCACATTTTTAACCTGGTGCCTTAAATCTATTGAAGCAAAGACTATAATGCCTCGCTTAAGGACT
>JAHPZR010003148.1:97500-112527 GCA_019787425.1 Platygyra sinensis | reverse complement strand
TGTTTAAGGACCATTATTCTAGACTGTCACGAGGTTTTTTCGAAGATTAACTATAGATTTTCCATGTTCAAAGATTCTGTAAATAGTTTCGCGAATTCGCGCATGCTTTGTACAGCTTGCACGTTTTCCGAGCATGAATTGAGAGGCCAATTAAATCGATTTTAAATGGTTTCCTTCTGAAATGTTGTTGAGATCACTTCCTGTGTATATACTAAAACAATTATTCTTCTCAATCTCGGTGAATAGTGGCAGAATATTTACCTCGATTTCAAAGAATAATTGTTAAATGATAGTGATTTTTTTTCATCGTGCGTGACATTATAGGAATTTGTTACATATCCTTTCTGGTTCATCCAGGTTGAAGTCCATGCAATACAGTTGCTGAGTACCTCGGGATATGTAACAATGATAGTGATTTTTTTCGTCGTGTGTGACATTATTGCCTGATTTCATACCGTGAAGGACTAGGTACGAGTCTGTTAATTATGGGATTAGCAACTATTGATCCCCATAGTCAGAAAGAGCACATCGAGATTCATAAAATCCCCAAGTTTGGTGTTAATCAGGCTAGTCTTGACTGAGATACAGGCATTTAAAAACGTAAAAAATTACAAAGAAATGTATGGAAAACCGGCCAAATGCGGACAAAAGTCCGGATTTGGCCGGTTTTCCATACATTTCTTTGTAATTTTTTTACGTTTTTAAATGCCTCTATCTCAGTCAAGACTAGCCTGATTAACACCAAACTTGGGGATTTTATGAATCTCGATGTGCTCCTTCTGACTATGGGGATCAATAGTTGCTAATCCCATAATTAACAGACTCGTACCTAGTCCCTCACGGTATGAAATCAGGCAATAGGGATTTGTTGCATATCCTTTCTGGTTCATCCAGGTTGAAGTCCATGCAATACAGTTGCTGAGTACTTCGGGATATGTAACAATGATAGTGATTTTTTTCGTCGTGTGTGACATTATAGGAACTTGTTACATATCCTTTCTGGTTCATCCAGGTTGAAGTCCATGCAATACAGTTGCTGAGTACTTCGGGATATGTAACAAATCGTGATAGTGATTTTTTTTCGTCGTGCGTGACATTATAGGAACTTGTTACATATCCTTTCTGGTTCATCCAGGTTGAAGTCCATGCAATACAGTTGCTGAGTACTTCGGGATATGTAACAGTGATAGTGATTTTTTTCGTCGTGCGTGACATTATAGGAACTTGTTACATATCCTTTCTGGTTCATCCAGGTTGAAGTCCATGCAATACAGTTGCTGAGTACTTCGGGATATGTAACAAAATCGTGATAGTGATTTTTTTTTCGTCGTGCGTGACATTATAGGAACTTGTTACATATCCTTTCTGGTTCATCCAGGTTGAAGTCCATGCAATACAGTTGCCGAGTACTTCGGTAATAATGTAACAAAGTCGTGATAGTGATTTTTCCGTTGTGCAGTTAGCCTGCGTACCTGGCGGGATTTAGCGCGTGAGTGCTTTTGTTTTGGTAGCGAAGCCGTGAACGCGAGTGGCGAAGCCGTGACCTGAGGATTGGTACTTTTTTTTTCGTGCAGTTTTTGAATCGCTTCGCATTAGTTTACTTGTAAACAATAAGATTATGAGCTCGTGATTTCTATCGCGCAGAGAAATCGAGAGAGTAACCTCTTGAGAGGCTTTTGAAAACGTCTTTGTTATAATTTTTGAGAATTTCTGACTGCCCATAGCATTAAGTGAATTAATTTTTAAAGTGTGTTTACACATGATCTTCGAGTTCGACTGCCAGACAAAATAAAATTATCTTTGGAATCGCCGGGTATTTACGAACAGACTTACATAGGGAGAATACCTAAACAGGTTTGAATTCGGCTTTCCCGTGAAAATCTGGGTCGATTACCCGAAACGCCGACTAAATGCTTTGTATGTTTCCTACGCGTTTTTAATTAAACGGTGTTATTGTGTTACAGTAAATGCACTTTCACACTTTAGGATTATGACACATTCGTGCAAAACTTGGCACGTTTTGAGGAACACAAACGATCACCGCCAGGGATATGATTACACTGGAATGTTACAAGCCACTGGATATCCCGTGGAGATCGTAGACTAAAAGTTCGAGATCTCCACGGGATCCCAGGTCTGTTTTTTGGTTGCTAAGAACGTCTGGCTCGTTATAGTGAATCACCTACAACGGTGAAACAGAGGATAAGAAGACCATCATCAAGAAGATCATCATCAAGAAGAGAAGAACAAGAAAGCGCCGGGTGGAGAATTAGAAAGGTTTGGACGAAACCAAGTTTGTCCGCGCGCTCCTCCGTTTTGTTTTGTTTGTTTTTAATATCTTTGTATGCTATAGATGAAACGTCCCGAACAACCGGACAATTGTGAACCGCTTTGATATTAAATTTAAAAAGTGTTGACTCGCGACCAGTTCTCAAGACCCCATTTTGTGAAGTGTCACGCAAATAAATCACCTGAATAGAACTCGTTTTGATTGGTTGAAAATTATCAACACATGTTGGCCAACCGTTCACACGTCAGATAAAAGTTTTCCAACACGAAAAAGTTGGCGAAGAAGTTGGCGAGAATAGAGGCAAGTTCTCTTTGTCGCCAACAGTTTGCCGACTTGTTTGACGACTGTTTTTGTGCCGTTCACACACATCAACTTGAGTTTGCCAACACGAGTTTGCCAACACGAGTTTGCCAACACGAGTTTGCCAACTTTAGTTTGCCGTGTGAAGGCCGCTTAAGAGGTACCAAAATACTTTTTTGTGGACGTGGCTCGAAATGATGTTTTCATCCCTAAGAGGTACTAATTCTAAAACAGCACATTATTATTATTACATGAAATTGTGGCGACACGCGAATTAAGGTAAGGTATTTAAAACTTTTGCGACTACAACAGAACATTGAAATCATTACTGAATAGTTTGTCTCATGATTTGGTCACTTGGCTGTTCCATTTCAGTTGTGAAGCTGAAATGACTGAAATGTACTATACATCCGATACATGTCCAATCTCGTTGCCAGGGCTTCCGTTACCCTTGTCCTGTTCCGCTGGACAAGAGGATAACTGAGGCTCTGAGAAGGAGATTGATACACGTCATAGTCGACCGTAAAATAGCCTCTTGCAGGCGTTCAGTTAGTCAGGGCGCAGCGCAGAAAACGGCGCGCAAAAAAATAATAACTGCACGCTGGGAAGAGGCTAACCGAAAAATAGCGTGGTGAAAAGGACCAGATGGCGGAATTTCATATTGTACCTACTTAGCGATGATTTAAATTTAGCGACACTTAATATTGTACACTTAAATTTAGCGATTATCTGAAAAATCGCTAGATTCGCTAAATGAAATTGTCGCCAAAATTTTATGTATTAAGGTACCAAAGCTGCCAAAGGTATGACTCGCTGCCCCGTACTTTTAATTTGGGAGTTTCCCTCGGGAGTTTGACACAGAGTGCGCAGAACAAATTGTTTCTCTCACCTCAATGTAGCAGTTCTCTTCGCTTATAGATGATCCATCTGGTCTGAACTTGCTCGCAGGACTCATGAACAGATCGTCCGTTTTCACAAGTCTCACATATATAGGTAGTAACGAATACTGTCGGTGCTTAGATGCGTAATCTTGAGCCAGCTGTATCACCATAGCCAAGGCCTCATTGAGGTGGATAAGCGGCAAACACCATTCTGCCGTACGGACACTACAAAATGACACAGCAAGATAGTCGAAAGAGTCTCAAAATGTTCCGCATACTCGTAGATGGCAGTCTCACTGATAATTTATGTTAGGTTAACATATTTCCTGATTTAAGCGGTACACTGGGAATCTAACTTGACACGCTCTCACCACACGCTGTGGTGAGAGCGCTCGCCTCCCACTAATGTGTCCCAGATTCGATTCCCGGACCCGGCGTCATATATGGGTTGAGTTTGTTGTTGGTTCTCTTTGCTCCGAGAGGTTTTTCTCCGGGTACTCCGGTTTTCCCCTCTCCTCAAAAACCAACATTTCCAAATTCCAATTCGATCTGGAATTGTCAAACACTTTATCATGAGCCTCTGGCTCGGGTAATTGCGCAAGCACTCCCTGTGTTTGACATTAAGCTTGCATTTACATTTTTTTTTTTACGAAGGGGGCTGGGAGAGTTTGGGACTAGACAGTTATGAAAACCCGAGACCCGCGATTTGTCGACTTTTCGGCCTCTCTAACATAATTCAAAATAGCTCTTTCCAGCTATGAGCCATATCGCCTCAGTCAATAAATGGAGGTGGAGAGGACACATGACAGAGTAACCTTATAACCAGCTGTCATTGCAGGATCGCCGTACCCTGCCTCGATCTGCCAACCTCTTCCCTTATCTTCTAGTTCCTCGTGCAGAGAATGATTTTTCACTCTGAGAGCCACTCGCAGACTAGGCTTGAAACCGTTTCTTTCCCAGGATCTCTCTTGTTCGCGGGAAAATAAAAACCCTTGGAGGATGGGCTTGAATGGCGTAATACTCCAAATAGCTGGGCTGTGACAGAGAAAACTTTATCCCCCTCCTCACACTCGACACCATTTTCTCATTCGTATTCTTTCTTTAATTATTTGCAACTTACTGAATATTGCCTTTCGTAAACTGCAACACATTGTACCACTTTTGCACATACGGTGTCCTGAGCGAGAACTGCGACAAACCAAAATTAGTGATTCGTGGGATACAGCTGGGACAGCAAGGCCCGAAACAATTGGCACATCCCTGAAGACAGGATGCCATGCAGTCAGTCTGACAACAGCCTATTTCCGCTATTCCTCTTCCTCCTGAGCCACACCAACACGCGCAACACGCGGGACACTTGGGCGAGCGATCAGTTTTCTTGGCTTTCAGGTAGGCCATGTCGATCTCTTTGATGTCCCTTGTAGAACAAGAATTAAATATGTTTAATTTTTTTCTGAATTTATGTGGAATACCTGAAAATTAACTGGTGCCTCGATTTTGTTTTCTTTCTTATGATGTCACAGCTCAGATATAGCTAAGTGAATCATAACGCAGTCTATCGTCGAGGATTTAATTATGTATATAAAGAACCATGCAAGCAGCAATCGAAAAAAAATGCTGAAGTGTTCGGGACGGTTAATAATATAATAGATCGGACTGCGTTTGGAAACCACCAGACTACAAGAAATGTCAGTGGAGTCTCCTAGTGTCTTACCCTCTTTCCAATGGATATGGATTAACAAAGAACGAAAAGTACTGTCCATCTTCAGGATTATTGTACATTTGAGCGAACGTTGGTGGGACTTCAAACTGTTCAGATGACAGCCAGGTCACGTGTTCCACCTTCCTGATCTCCTCCAGATTGTACATGGGAACGCAGCGGTATGTGATGGAGTAAACTACCCCCAAGCTTCCCAATCCTACTGCGCATGCCTTTAACACCTCATCACTGTTGATCTCGACGGGCTCATCTCCATATTTGGTGTTGTCCAACTTTTCTTTGCAGTCTTCAAAGGTTTCTTCGCCGCCCTGTACCTTGACTTGGACTCCCCCGCTTATGATCAAATGAAGACCCACCACTAAAGTGGACTGAAAATGAACAAATATCATTATCCCACCCTGATTGGTTTTGCTTCACTACGTTATATGATTGGCTTAAAAATTCGCGCCACTTTTTCCTCCAATCAGAAGTAAAACCTTTGTGATTGGCTAGAATGGTTATTTTCGATTTTGTTTTATGACATTCAATTGAAAACCGTTCTTAGAACTGAAGTTAGAGGGAGAAGTTTCTATATTTCTTCGCCTGCATGCTACAATTTTAGCTTGTCATTATTTAGTCGACAACAAACCAAATCAAAAAGGAACCTGAAAAACTAGCTCTTGGAGACTGACGAATAACTATTGATGTCCTAGAATGCCAGGATTACACCACACCCTCCTCCCGCTGACCCTGCTGATTAGAAAAAGCCACCTCACTAGCTACAAACGTCAGAACACAATACTTCTTGTTTCATTCTCTCGGGACAACCTGTCAGTCTGGCCATGATGAAGAAGCCCTACATAGCTAGCCCAGCAAAACCTGATCTCAGATTCCCTGAAAGGCTTTCGTTAGGGACGCTGTTCACCACATCATGATTGCTTCCTGCTATACTATCCAACTCGTCAAAGAAATCATATAATTTCCATTCAATGTCGAACTGTTGGTTTCATATCTTACCATAGTACCACTGAATAAACCTGACCCATGTGTGGAGGTGTTCGCCACACCTGCGACCGTTTGACCAGCGTAATTCCCCATCATGTCAAGCGCGAGGCCATATTTGGTGTCCAACTGCTCAACAAAATCAACAACGCGCATCCCAGCCTGGACTTCGATATCGACGTACTCCTTGTCCGCGTTGTCCAGTCTAGACCAGGGTGCAGGTGTGATGAACTTTTTCAGGCCCGTCATTTCTAACAGTATGTCTTTTGTGTGCGTGAGGCGAGACCACGATGAACCCGTACCCACGGCGCGAATGGTGTAGCCATTGTCAGAAGCATACTTGCATAGTGCAGCAATTTGGCCAGGAGCATCAAGGCCTGGGTAAATGTAATAAAAAGAATCAGTCAACTTTTACGTCTCAGTTTAGTCTTCTTCATATATCCCTTAATTATTTGTGTCTAACCACAGCGAGCATTCCAGCTCATTGGATGTCATACATTTAATTTTATGTGGTTTCTCTTGCCGCCTTTGTTTCAGTCTGCAAAGGTAAAGTCTGCGTAGTGCCGAACAAGTAGGTAGGTGCCTAACCCTATTCGAAATTCCTGTTTATCAAGCAATGATCGACTAGGAGTATTTCTGACTCCTTCCTAGATATCACCTCCAGCTTTAAATTTGCGGTTAGGCAGTGACCCGGATAGAGAGGGGTTTTGTGAAGTTAAATGAGGTAATGGTAGGGTTAGGGTAACCTCCAACGAAGTGGTCCCGTGATGCCATCGGAGCTTGTACCAGTTTTTGTAGCTTGAAGCGACTGGAAGCCCTACCCCGCTGGATGGGATGCTAATTGTTAAATACTCGTGACACAGACGCCGTGTTGGATCTACAATCTGAACCGCGTGGTTTAATGTGACTGGTTAACAAACAGTAACTTAACAACTGCACAACTATGAATAATGGCCAGCGGTATTGCCATACATAACACTAATTTATTCTAGAGTTAAACCCCAGCATTAAAGGAGCACTGTCACGGGAGTTTTGCTGTTTTCAGCTTCATTCGTTGCTCAAATCTTTACCTGGTACCTCAACTCGTTATAATAATAATAATAATTATGGCATTTATATAGCGCCATATACACTAGCTGCTCTATGGCGCTTCACAATTCTACAGTTAAAAAATTTTATAAAAAATTATAAATAATATTGTTTAAAAAGAAAAGTCTTTAATTTACATTTAAAAAGAGTGATCGATCCACTATCCCTAATGTCAAGGGGCAAGGCATTCCAGAGCTTTGGTGCTGCAACTGAGAATGCCCTGTCCCCATAGGTCCTTTGATTGGACCTAGGAACCGACAGAAAACCCTGATCAACCGACCTTAGATTACGACTAGGTTTATAATTCTTCAAAAGACTGTTAATATATGCAAGCGCTTGTTGAAAGAAACAATTGCATGCAGCTTAAATGAAACAGAAAAATATTCTTGCACTACTGCAAGCAAGAAAAAAAATGTTGCAAAGCTATTTCATCATTCTTCTTGGGGGGCTTTACAAAATCCCAGCAAAACTGCAACTATTCCGGATAATCTGCAAGCTAGCGAGCCACTCTGGTTAGCCTATTAAAAGAACACATTGATTGGCCTAAATAACACTCTGGTTAGCCTAAACAACACACTGGTTGGCCTACAGTTAGCTTAGGTAGCTTTCGGTTTGCCCTTATAATGGGATAAGGGATTTCTTGCTTGCTCGGTTCGCATGGCTCCAGGTCATAGGAGTCATGCAAGCCATTACGGTTAGCCTAAATTACACATTGGCTAGCCTAGTTAGCACTGCAGTTAGCCTACAGTTCCTTAGGTAGCCTGCGGTTATTGGGATCAGGGATTTCTGGCTTGCTCGCTCGCACTGTATCCAAACTCGTTAGGTTATCACAAGCAGTAATGGAGGTAAATTTTCTATTTGAAGAATCAAGTTTTATCAGACAAAGAAAAATAATTTGTTCATTTTTAATCTTTTCAACTGAAGCATTTTCATGACATTAAATGATTCTAAAGAATGACATTCCGAAAACATGTAGCTATACAAGAACGATTTTGTATAGCTTACAACATTTTAAGGCTTTGCAGCTCCATATTAGAACTATTACTGCAATAACCACAATGTAAATGTAAACACTACACTTCTTTGAGGAAAAAAAATCCTGCAGAGAAATGAGGAGCGAAAAAATATCCTGCAGAGCATTTAGGAGGGAAAAAATATCCTGCCCACCAGGTTGCTAGAAAAAAAAAATGCTGACCAGAAATCACCCCAAGAGTTAAATGGTCGACGTGAAAGTAAGGCACTAGAAAACACAGTGATAGAAAAACAATGGGTATTTTAACACTGGAAAATTTAAAATGAAAGTGGTAAATTAACATGATTAACTTGCTTGTTTATATTGAAGTACTTTCGTGTGGCCGGCATGTGACGCATAACAATATAGGACCACAGCTCTCTTATGATTGGCTATTACGAAAAAACCCGGGAAATCCCCCGTGGGAGGTGCTTTTAAAAATAAAAAGATACGGAACAGGGTTGACTCCGGGTCAGTATGGAAGATGGAAGAGCCGGGTCATGGGCTTCTGGTACAACTGGAGATATAACGTAGCCGAGAGAGAGATTTGCTCCCTCGCCCTCTTAGTTTTTCTCGATCGCTAGTTTTGGGTTTTATTAGCGAGCTTAAAGGGGCACTGTCACGGTATTTTAGCGTCATTTTGCAATGCCGAAATATGTTCCTGCATCAAGGAAGGGCCAAAAATAATGATGCAGTTTTGTTATCTAGAACTTAATCGCTACACCAAAACCATTTATTGCCGCCTAGCACTTAGCATGGCAAGGATGGAAATGGATTGAAATTTGAAAAAAACTAGCCAGTTTTTTCAGTCAAATTCTAGGGCCATTCCTTGAAAATATTGCCAGAAATTCATTACGGTTTGCTCCAGTAGTCACGCACCTCTTCGGAACTTCTAATTTTATTTGCTCCCGGACTCATCCACCCCTATTGTTTTCAGGACTAGGGGCATTGTTTCTGTTCTTTATTCTATTGTTTTCTCGGCCAATCCTGTTAAACCTTACGAGAGGTGCGTGGCGCCTCGTTTGCTCTATGAGCCACCATTCATTTGATATGTTTCTTTTAGTCCATTTGAGCATTATGGGAATTATTTTTACAATTTTGTTATTAGTTTATAAATCACTCAATAATTTAGCTCCTGCATATATTAACAGTCTTTTGAAGAATTATAAACCTAGTCGTAATCTAAGGTCGGTTGATCAGGGTTTTCTGTCGGTTCCTAGGTCCAATCAAAGGACCTATGGGGACAGGGCATTCTCAGTTGCAGCACCAAAGCTCTGGAATGCCTTGCCCCTTGACATTAGGGATAGTGGATCGATCACTCTTTTTAAATGTAAATTAAAGACTTTTCTTTTTAAACAATATTATTTATAATTTTTTATAAAATTTTTTAACTGTAGAATTGTGAAGCGCCATAGAGCAGCTAGTGTATATGGCGCTATATAAATGCCATAATTATTATTATTATTATAACGAGTTGAGGTACCAGGTAAAGATTTGAGCAACGAATGAAGCTGAAAACAGCAAAACTCCCGTGACAGTGCTCCTTTAATGCTGGGGTTTAACTCTAGAATAAATTAGTGTTATGTATGGCAATACCGCTGGCCATTATTCATAGTTGTGCAGTTGTTAAGTTACTGTTTGTTAACCAGTCACATTAAACCACGCGGTTCAGATTGTAGATCCAACACGGCGTCTGTGTCACGAGTATTTAACAATTAGCATCCCATCCAGCGGGGTAGGGCTTCCAGTCGCTTCAAGCTACAAAAACTGGTACAAGCTCCGATGGCATCACGGGACCACTTCGTTGGAGGTTACCCTAACCCTACCATTACCTCATTTAACTTCACAAAACCCCTCTCTATCCGGGTCACTGCCTAACCGCAAATTTAAAGCTGGAGGTGATATCTAGGAAGGAGTCAGAAATACTCCTAGTCGATCATTGCTTGATAAACAGGAATTTCGAATAGGGTTAGGCACCTACCTACTTGTTCGGCACTACGCAGACTTTACCTTTGCAGACTGAAACAAAGGCGGCAAGAGAAACCACATAAAATTAAATGTATGACATCCAATGAGCTGGAATGCTCGCTGTGGTTAGACACAAATAATTAAGGGATATATGAAGAAGACTAAACTGAGACGTAAAAGTTGACTGATTCTTTTTATTACATTTACCCAGGCCTTGATGCTCCTGGCCAAATTGCTGCACTATGCAAGTATGCTTCTGACAATGGCTACACCATTCGCGCCGTGGGTACGGGTTCATCGTGGTCTCGCCTCACGCACACAAAAGACATACTGTTAGAAATGACGGGCCTGAAAAAGTTCATCACACCTGCACCCTGGTCTAGACTGGACAACGCGGACAAGGAGTACGTCGATATCGAAGTCCAGGCTGGGATGCGCGTTGTTGATTTTGTTGAGCAGTTGGACACCAAATATGGCCTCGCGCTTGACATGATGGGGAATTACGCTGGTCAAACGGTCGCAGGTGTGGCGAACACCTCCACACATGGGTCAGGTTTATTCAGTGGTACTATGGTAAGATATGAAACCAACAGTTCGACATTGAATGGAAATTATATGATTTCTTTGACGAGTTGGATAGTATAGCAGGAAGCAATCATGATGTGGTGAACAGCGTCCCTAACGAAAGCCTTTCAGGGAATCTGAGATCAGGTTTTGCTGGGCTAGCTATGTAGGGCTTCTTCATCATGGCCAGACTGACAGGTTGTCCCGAGAGAATGAAACAAGAAGTATTGTGTTCTGACGTTTGTAGCTAGTGAGGTGGCTTTTTCTAATCAGCAGGGTCAGCGGGAGGAGGGTGTGGTGTAATCCTGGCATTCTAGGACATCAATAGTTATTCGTCAGTCTCCAAGAGCTAGTTTTTCAGGTTCCTTTTTGATTTGGTTTGTTGTCGACTAAATAATGACAAGCTAAAATTGTAGCATGCAGGCGAAGAAATATAGAAACTTCTCCCTCTAACTTCAGTTCTAAGAACGGTTTTCAATTGAATGTCATAAAACAAAATCGAAAATAACCATTCTAGCCAATCACAAAGGTTTTACTTCTGATTGGAGGAAAAAGTGGCGCGAATTTTTAAGCCAATCATATAACGTAGTGAAGCAAAACCAATCAGGGTGGGATAATGATATTTGTTCATTTTCAGTCCACTTTAGTGGTGGGTCTTCATTTGATCATAAGCGGGGGAGTCCAAGTCAAGGTACAGGGCGGCGAAGAAACCTTTGAAGACTGCAAAGAAAAGTTGGACAACACCAAATATGGAGATGAGCCCGTCGAGATCAACAGTGATGAGGTGTTAAAGGCATGCGCAGTAGGATTGGGAAGCTTGGGGGTAGTTTACTCCATCACATACCGCTGCGTTCCCATGTACAATCTGGAGGAGATCAGGAAGGTGGAACACGTGACCTGGCTGTCATCTGAACAGTTTGAAGTCCCACCAACGTTCGCTCAAATGTACAATAATCCTGAAGATGGACAGTACTTTTCGTTCTTTGTTAATCCATATCCATTGGAAAGAGGGTAAGACACTAGGAGACTCCACTGACATTTCTTGTAGTCTGGTGGTTTCCAAACGCAGTCCGATCTATTATATTATTAACCGTCCCGAACACTTCAGCATTTTTTTTCGATTGCTGCTTGCATGGTTCTTTATATACATAATTAAATCCTCGACGATAGACTGCGTTATGATTCACTTAGCTATATCTGAGCTGTGACATCATAAGAAAGAAAACAAAATCGAGGCACCAGTTAATTTTCAGGTATTCCACATAAATTCAGAAAAAAATTAAACATATTTAATTCTTGTTCTACAAGGGACATCAAAGAGATCGACATGGCCTACCTGAAAGCCAAGAAAACTGATCGCTCGCCCAAGTGTCCCGCGTGTTGCGCGTGTTGGTGTGGCTCAGGAGGAAGAGGAATAGCGGAAATAGGCTGTTGTCAGACTGACTGCATGGCATCCTGTCTTCAGGGATGTGCCAATTGTTTCGGGCCTTGCTGTCCCAGCTGTATCCCACGAATCACTAATTTTGGTTTGTCGCAGTTCTCGCTCAGGACACCGTATGTGCAAAAGTGGTACAATGTGTTGCAGTTTACGAAAGGCAATATTCAGTAAGTTGCAAATAATTAAAGAAAGAATACGAATGAGAAAATGGTGTCGAGTGTGAGGAGGGGGATAAAGTTTTCTCTGTCACAGCCCAGCTATTTGGAGTATTACGCCATTCAAGCCCATCCTCCAAGGGTTTTTATTTTCCCGCGAACAAGAGAGATCCTGGGAAAGAAACGGTTTCAAGCCTAGTCTGCGAGTGGCTCTCAGAGTGAAAAATCATTCTCTGCACGAGGAACTAGAAGATAAGGGAAGAGGTTGGCAGATCGAGGCAGGGTACGGCGATCCTGCAATGACAGCTGGTTATAAGGTTACTCTGTCATGTGTCCTCTCCACCTCCATTTATTGACTGAGGCGATATGGCTCATAGCTGGAAAGAGCTATTTTGAATTATGTTAGAGAGGCCGAAAAGTCGACAAATCGCGGGTCTCGGGTTTTCATAACTGTCTAGTCCCAAACTCTCCCAGCCCCCTTCGTAAAAAAAAAAATGTAAATGCAAGCTTAATGTCAAACACAGGGAGTGCTTGCGCAATTACCCGAGCCAGAGGCTCATGATAAAGTGTTTGACAATTCCAGATCGAATTGGAATTTGGAAATGTTGGTTTTTGAGGAGAGGGGAAAACCGGAGTACCCGGAGAAAAACCTCTCGGAGCAAAGAGAACCAACAACAAACTCAACCCATATATGACGCCGGGTCCGGGAATCGAATCTGGGACACATTAGTGGGAGGCGAGCGCTCTCACCACAGCGTGTGGTGAGAGCGTGTCAAGTTAGATTCCCAGTGTACCGCTTAAATCAGGAAATATGTTAACCTAACATAAATTATCAGTGAGACTGCCATCTACGAGTATGCGGAACATTTTGAGACTCTTTCGACTATCTTGCTGTGTCATTTTGTAGTGTCCGTACGGCAGAATGGTGTTTGCCGCTTATCCACCTCAATGAGGCCTTGGCTATGGTGATACAGCTGGCTCAAGATTACGCATCTAAGCACCGACAGTATTCGTTACTACCTATATATGTGAGACTTGTGAAAACGGACGATCTGTTCATGAGTCCTGCGAGCAAGTTCAGACCAGATGGATCATCTATAAGCGAAGAGAACTGCTACATTGAGGTGAGAGAAACAATTTGTTCTGCGCACTCTGTGTCAAACTCCCGAGGGAAACTCCCAAATTAAAAGTACGGGGCAGCGAGTCATACCTTTGGCAGCTTTGGTACCTTAATACATAAAATTTTGGCGACAATTTCATTTAGCGAATCTAGCGATTTTTCAGATAATCGCTAAATTTAAGTGTACAATATTAAGTGTCGCTAAATTTAAATCATCGCTAAGTAGGTACAATATGAAATTCCGCCATCTGGTCCTTTTCACCACGCTATTTTTCGGTTAGCCTCTTCCCAGCGTGCAGTTATTATTTTTTTGCGCGCCGTTTTCTGCGCTGCGCCCTGACTAACTGAACGCCTGCAAGAGGCTATTTTACGGTCGACTATGACGTGTATCAATCTCCTTCTCAGAGCCTCAGTTATCCTCTTGTCCAGCGGAACAGGACAAGGGTAACGGAAGCCCTGGCAACGAGATTGGACATGTATCGGATGTATAGTACATTTCAGTCATTTCAGCTTCACAACTGAAATGGAACAGCCAAGTGACCAAATCATGAGACAAACTATTCAGTAATGATTTCAATGTTCTGTTGTAGTCGCAAAAGTTTTAAATACCTTACCTTAATTCGCGTGTCGCCACAATTTCATGTAATAATAATAATGTGCTGTTTTAGAATTAGTACCTCTTAGGGATGAAAACATCATTTCGAGCCACGTCCACAAAAAAGTATTTTGGTACCTCTTAAGCGGCCTTCACACGGCAAACTAAAGTTGGCAAACTCGTGTTGGCAAACTCGTGTTGGCAAACTCGTGTTGGCAAACTCAAGTTGATGTGTGTGAACGGCACAAAAACAGTCGTCAAACAAGTCGGCAAACTGTTGGCGACAAAGAGAACTTGCCTCTATTCTCGCCAACTTCTTCGCCAACTTTTTCGTGTTGGAAAACTTTTATCTGACGTGTGAACGGTTGGCCAACATGTGTTGATAATTTTCAACCAATCAAAACGAGTTCTATTCAGGTGATTTATTTGCGTGACACTTCACAAAATGGGGTCTTGAGAACTGGTCGCGAGTCAACACTTTTTAAATTTAATATCAAAGCGGTTCACAATTGTCCGGTTGTTCGGGACGTTTCATCTATAGCATACAAAGATATTAAAAACAAACAAAACAAAACGGAGGAGCGCGCGGACAAACTTGGTTTCGTCCAAACCTTTCTAATTCTCCACCCGGCGCTTTCTTGTTCTTCTCTTCTTGATGATGATCTTCTTGATGATGGTCTTCTTATCCTCTGTTTCACCGTTGTAGGTGATTCACTATAACGAGCCAGACGTTCTTAGCAACCAAAAAACAGACCTGGGATCCCGTGGAGATCTCGAACTTTTAGTCTACGATCTCCACGGGATATCCAATGGCTTGTAACATTCCAGTGTAATCATATCCCTGGCGGTGATCGTTTGTGTTCCTCAAAACGTGCCAAGTTTTGCACGAATGTGTCATAATCCTAAAGTGTGAA
>JAHPZR010003148.1:75000-92500 GCA_019787425.1 Platygyra sinensis | reverse complement strand
TGGAAACAACGGAGAAAGCGACCACGCCATTTTATTTCCCATAGCAATTCCGTTAGTTTGTACGAAGTGTTTTTCATTGAACTTAAAAGAGTTTTCTTCAAGTATGAGCCGCATTAGCTCCCGTAAATCGCTTGTCCGGATAGGTAATTTCTGCTCATAGTGATCTTCGTAGTAGCTGCAAACAACGTTAATTCCTTCTTCTTGAGGAATGTTAGTGTAGAGAGAACTAACGCCAAGTGTAGCTAAGACTGCATTGTCTGGAATTTGTGTGTTTTCAATAAAGTTGAAGTCGGTAGTGTCTTTTAGATAGAACTCTTGTTTTATTGCAATAGATTGCAGTAGCTAGTGAGTCTACAAAACTAGAAATACGCTCTGTTGGACCACTGCTACCAGAAACGATTGGTCTGCCAACTTGTGTCTTTTTATGAATTTAAGTCAGCATGTAAAATTCTGATATACGTGGTTGTTTAAGACTCATTGTTAACCATTTGTGGTAAAGTTTATCAACCAGTTCTTTTCTTTTTGGGCGGTGTTTTGCAAAATAGCGGTGTTTTCCAAAATAGGAGGCTGGTTTGGAAAGACGGCTTACAAGTTATCAAGATTGTGCACTGCACCAATTAAAAGTAATTGCCCTCTATCAGCTCTTCAAACAGCGAATCGGAGGACAGTGATATTGAGTTATACTGAATAATTTATGAAGTTCATTTTTCCAACTTGAAACGAATGCCAAAGACCAGGTTATTTTGGTTTTTTATGCCATCATTTTGATAATAAACAATATTGGACTCGCTGATTCCTTCAGTGTTGTTTCTTTTCTGTAAGAAGGAAATTGGAATGCACAAAAATACATGACCTCTCAGAAATAGTTGCAGAATTTTATACAGCCCCCCATTTTTGGGTGGGTGCACAAAAAGGTATGACCCCAACCCCATTTGCACCAACCTACCCCCTCTAATATATGACCGGTCCCTAAACACTCCACATTTCCCGCATTCTGAGGTGGTGTCGTGAAAGATCACGAAGCCCCCTTTAGTCCGAATTACGATCGTCTGAAAAACTTCTGAGGTCTCATGATATTACTCATTGTTTTTTGTCTGCAAAAGCTGTGGAATTTAATTTTAGTCGTAATATTATGCAAACTGAATACATGGCCCCAATAGTCACGTTTTGTTTATATGAATATAATTGCTTTCAAATGAATGTTAGTCCGTATGATCGAAAATCAGTTTCATAGCTCTTCATAGCTTTTTTACGTCTGTTGTTGAATATAGTTTAAATCAGTTTCCTTGCCACAGACACTTTTTGTGAAAACCGTGAATAAACAAATTAGTCACGCTTTGTAGTCACGACCACTTCCAATTCCAATTTTATCTAATTTCGCAAATTTTTAATTCAATCGACCCCGAACATTTTCAGGGGAAACTTGCCTTCAGAAATAGTCGAAGAAATGATTTCAGTCAATTTTCAAGTCTCTGAATGTTATTGTGAGTTTTTATACCGACAAGCTGTTCACACAGGATTTTCCCTAGACGTCGCGGGAAACACACCTACATTTCAGTGCAAGGCTGCTCTTTCCTCCGTGAGGAAATTACTTCGAGTACATTCAAAGTTTGAAAATGCATTCAATAAGTGTGGAAAGTAATAAAATATGGCAAAATACATCGAAAATATACCAGACACACTTTGCATTCAACTGTCAACTTCCGACATAAAACGCATCGGTTTTGTTAGATTTACTAACAACTGTCAGTAAATCGTGTCAATATCATATAATTTATATAATTGATTTAACTCCTTAGCTATGCAGATAAACATCTCTTTAGGTTTTTAGAGCTGAAAAACAAGCAAATTGGGGACAATGACGCCATTACAAGATTCGAATCGGCTCCTTAAACAGCAGCTTATGGTCACATAACTTGGACCGTCACGTACTTCAGAGGAATGTGATCACGAATATTTCACAGCGGCCAAAAATTTTTTTCGCCAGAAACATAGCAATATGATAGGGTTTTACTGTGATTACATGTTTGTCGACATGCAAGGTTGCCCATTGGAGATATTTGCAATTTAAAAGGCCTAATTTTCAGTTGCTTAAAATTGTTGCGTGACATGGTTAATTTTCAAAATGCTCCATATTGGCGAGAATAATTTCAAATCACTCCAACTTGGGACATTTCATTGCTTAAGGTTTAAAGAATTGCTAGATGAAATTCGATTAAAATTCACTGGATTCTGTTATTGTGAGGAATCTTTGTTGAAAGTGGAATTTTAGAGCTAATTTCGGGGTTTTATCCCTGGGATTTGATGTGAAAGCCCTAATACCCCAGGGATTGACTGGGAGACCAAACTACTTTGGGCTCTTGAATAACTTAATGACCTTAATCATCTGTGAAAGTTTGAGAGAAATCGGTGAGATAGCATGTGTCACGTCTGCCTGGTCCTCTCGTGGACAGACTCTTAAAACACCAAGATCACTGAGTGTGTATATACTAATGTTACATATCCCGAAATACTCAGCAACTGTATTGCATGGACTTCAACCTGGATGAACCAGAAAGGATATGCAACAAATCCCTTTAATGTCACACACGACGAAAAAAATCACTATCATTGTTACATATCCCGAAATACTCAGCAACTGTATTGCATGGACTTCAACCTGGATGAACCAGAAAGGATATGTAACAAATTTCTATAATGTCACGCACGATGAAAAAAATCACTATCACAATTTTGTTACATATCCCGAAATACTCAGCAACTGTATTGCATGGACTTCAACCTGGATGAAGCAGAAAGGATATGTAACAAGTTCCTATAATGTCACGCACGACGAAAAAAATCACTATCATTGTTACATATCCCGAAATACTCAGCAACTGTATTGCATGGACTTCAACCTGGATGAACCAGAAAGGATATGTAACAAATTCCTATAATGTCACGCACGATGAAAAAAATCACTATCACAATTTTGTTACATATCCCGAAATACTCAGCAACTGTATTGCATGGACTTCAACCTGGATGAACCAGAAAGGATATGTAACAAGTTCCTATAATGTCACGCACGACGAAAAAAAAATCACTATCACGATTTTGTTACATATCCCGAAATACTCAGCAACTTTATTGCATGGACTTCAACCTGGATGAACCAGAAAGGATATGTAACAAATTCCTATAATGTCACGCACGACGAAAAAAAAAACACTATCACGATTTTGTTACATATCCCGAAATACTCAGCAACTTTATTGCATGGACTTCAGCCTGGATGAACCAGAAAGGATATGTAACAAGTTCCTAAAATGTCACGCACGACGAAAAAAATCACTATCATTGTTACATATCCCGAAATACTCAGCAACTGTATTGCATGGACTTCAACCTGGATGAACCAGAAAGGATATGTAACAAGGTCCTATAATGTCACGCACGACGGAAAAATCACCATCACGCATGCAGTTGCTATAAAATATCTTCTAACGCTCGGCAACGTCAAAAAACTACGTGGACGTTTGCGTGGGCAAACCAGAGAGTAGTTATAATATGTGCCTATATGCCGATTTTCTATGTATCCAGAATTGTTTTTAAAAAAAACTAGCGTACCGTGTGGATATCAGTATAAATACTGATGTTTAGAAGCTATCTAGTCCCCATACAATCTAAAACCACGACAGTGCGTGTAAGTTATGATATAAATAAAATATTAATTTGATGACTTAGCTTGGTTCCATCGTCTTGCGGATGAACTTTGAAGGTGTTGTCTTGATACGATGCTCTACGAGGTTGGTCACGGCCGGCGCTAGCTGAAGACACTGTCGTTCTTGAATTCATGTATAAGCCAATCGTGGTTGTCGGTTTCATTTGGGTTTCAACAACTGTTTTATGGCTTGAGCGACAACAAATCCAAATGTAGAGGCAGGGGCAGCTTCTTTGTTGCTCTTCCCGCGAAAAGAAAACCAGCGCACCTTCTTTAACTCCTCGACTGAGGAAAATTCGACTGGAAACTAGCTCGATTTCGCAAAAATGCGTCAGCAGAAACACCATATCTTCTAATTTGGAGGCAAATCTCGTTTTATGCCCGTTTTCAATGACCGACGAAGGGTTCACTCAAAGTCTGTATTATATGTAAGCAATATTCCCGCGTTGTGAAAATTTATTCTAAAAAATCAATTATGCGACCAGATCATATCTGAAAATAACCAGGTTACTTTAGTACACAATTACTCTCATTAAAGCAATTATCGCAAACCACAATAGAACCGCAAAATTCTTGCGATGACAGCAACCTAACAGATAAATGACGTCACGCCATAGCAACCAGACCTGGCGAATTTTTAAGCTTCCGGTTAGCTCTGGCTCGTGATGCGGCGGCGGGGCGGTGAAACTGCACTAAAAGGCGGCCATATTGGAAATTGCCGTGTTTGTTATTTGCCACGAGTTTGACGTGTGAAGGTACGAGTTTGCCAACTCTTTGTGTGGCTTACACGAAGTGTAAAGCCACGCTATGCCATCGCCTGATTTATTTATTTATTTATTTATTTATTTATTTGTCTACGAGAGTCGAGTGCCTGTCACGTGGTTTAGTGTCTACGGCGAACTAGTAGTCTTGGTTGTAAGCTTGGGTTCGAGTAATTTTTTTCAGCTGATCGTATCACGAGTTAGTTCTCCTGCACAAGCCAACAGACACACCCAGCTTGTGTTATAAATGTAGATTGGTTCGCCAAACGAGGGAATGACAACGGGAAAGCTTGGAATTTTCAGGATTTATTACGAAATAGTAATGGTATACAATCTGAAGCTATAAGAAAAATAATCACGTATCAATGATTTGACATATATCAAAAAATGGAAAGTGAAAGCTCAACGAAGTGGTGTGAACTTACGTTTGTCTAAGCTTGTCCAGCATTAGAAAATTACAAACAGAAAACGGCATTAGGCATCAAACTTTGAACACAGAGAACAGCATTAGGCATCAAACTTTGAACGTGAACAAAACAAAACCTTATTGATGCCGCAAAATTTCACGGAGGTCACGCTGTCCAGTGGACTTTGACTGTCTCGTTCCAGTCCCCGTGGATTTTGAGTCCGCGTAACATAGATTGTGGAAGAGGTTTTACGCTCTTACACTGGTTGAATCTTCGGTACGGGTCTGGGTACAGGTTATACTGTTTTGTTTTTTACGGTTGCATTGTGGCTTATCCAGTACCGGATAAATTTGCGCTAACGATGAAACTCATGATGGTTTGTACATACAAGTTTAGGTCGACAAGCATGTCCCACACGCGATAGGTCAAGGATTTGGTATCGGATACAGGCAACTCAAAAGAACTTCTCCAAAAACATTGGTAACAGCTAAATATTAATTTCCGGTGAAATACTTAGCGTTGCGAAATGACCTTAAAGATAACAACGTGTATGGTATCACCTGATTTACTTATTTCCATACTGTAATTATTTATTTCGGCGATCATTTAATCTGTATCAACTGCGTGTTGAACAAACAAGACGAATTGAAAAAAAAAAAAAAAAGAATGTGGTTTCGGGTAAGTATTCACATTTTTTAAAAGTAAATAACTTTCATCAATGGGGAGACGAAATACAAATATTATGATACAATTATGAACTGCGAACAGCCCAAAGCATTGCTAAGCACTCCCTGTGTTTTACATTGAATTTGCATTTACATTTGTTTTATATATATTTAAAAGCATGTTTATTTTGTTATTTAAGTGTTGTTTAATTCAGTCGAACCTCTCGTAGCGACCCCTTTCTTATAAGCGACCACCTTTCCTCGACGATCAGTTTTTGAAAATACAGTGGCAAAAGTTAGCTAGATCACTATGGCACTGAGCGACTGCAACGTAATATTATGATTTTAAAGCAGTCGATACAAGCAATGATTCAAGGCTACAGACCATTATTTTAAAACAGGAAACGAAAAAACCAATCGGTCCCCTAAACTTACTGGTTTCTAACAGAAAGAATAAAAAAAACAATGAAAAAGGAAAGGAAAAATAATCAGCTCCTGGAATCGGACCATAACGTTTTGAACTCCCAATATTTAGCTTGGCGAGTAATCGCTTATCACACTACGCTACGTACATCTATATCAGTGGGTAAACTATTAATATACCTTCAAGTACCTCATAACACCCTTTCATAGCGGGAGCTCTGGCGGCCCGAAGAGCCACCAAGCGGAACCCCATACCCATATAGGAAACTAAAGGAAACCCATAAATTGATTTTCTCATGGTTATCATGGCTAGCGGTATTGCTCGTGGGCGCGTACCCATGACGGCGACGTCGACGGCGACGGTGGAGTCGCTCAAGATGGCGGCCATACTCCAAATGCAAAATGATAGGTTGATAGAGATATGCAGCCTTGGTTTACCATGAACTTTTTTTTTTACTTCATGTTATGATCACTTAAATCAAGTTTTCCGCTGACCAGTACCACGTGGCCATATCGCGGGCTCAAGTTTTCGTCGAGGTCACGTGTTTTATTAAAGTTGACCGCTGATCACGTGCTGGTTTTCGATTGGATCGCGGGCTCATGTCAGGTAAAATTGTTTAAAACAGCTGGGTTGTTTGGAATCTCGTTAATGGTCAGACCTTCATGGTAGCCCACATATCCATATATGGATAAGACATTCCATATATGGATATATATGGGGAGTGTGCTCTATATGTGGGCTAGCATGAAGGTCTTGCCCTGTTAACTCTAATCCAGGTTTAAAAGTTAATCAGATTGTAACTGTATCTGTTAAACAAATGTGTTTTTTTTTGGCAGCTTTTGTTTTGTGTATCGGTAATTTTGTGATTATTAAGCTTAAAATAGAAGGCCAATGATACCGAAAACCTCATTCCACAAAGTTACAAAACTCAAATCAAAATTCAACCTTATCCTGGGTTAGCCTAATTGGGCTACAAGACCTCCGCTTAATCTATATATTATTTTGTTTTCCAAGTTGATTGGCTCACAGACACTGCGCGCATTTTTTTGATTCAACTGTTTCGAAGAATTAAAATACTACTACTTGACTGGTACAATCACTGTTGGATGTGTTATAATTAATTCAACAAAACTAAATACCTTGCAAACAGTGAAAAAAACTATGTTACTCGAATAACCACGCTTCCGCCGCCATATTGGAAATCATCCAACCACAATGCAGTGCGATCGTAGTGCGCACACCGCCTGGGTGTTACTGTCTTGAGATGCACTAATATGCATTTAATGTCGGTACTCATTTTAACATTTTCTTTAAAATTCAATGTTAGGGAAACATCTACTAATGGTGTACGTGAATCAATTTTATTGTAATCGAATCTACATACAGGAAAAACTACAGGATTCCAATTATATGTTAAAAATCGTAAGCCACACATGTTCGCATCGCGGACCTATTTTTGAAGTTTTCCAACACGAGTTTGCCAACTAAAGTTTGCCGTGTGAAGGCCGCTTTAGGGTTTCTTTTCAAAATTTACGACGAGCATACCCCTCCCAAATATATGAGAGTCCGCAAACGCACTCACGGAAGGCGCGCGCATGAAACAAGTAAAAAAAACACTGTTAACGCGCGTAAGTGTAGTACGCGCTAGACCCGCAGTCACAATGCAAAAAACGGAAGTTAATGCACGCTTCGACCAAACGGACTGTACATTAACTTCAATTTCTTGTGACTGCGGGTCTAGCACGTACTACACTTACGAGCGCTAAAACAGTGGTTTTCCTATTTGTTTGATGTGCGCGCTTTCCGTGCGTGGGTATACGCATACAACTTTTTGTATGGCGTGGCTAACACTACTGAAGAAGGGCCAAGCCCGAAACGTTTAGTTTATCTGAACAAATTGACACTTTTCAGAGCATTTTAGCCTTATATACTAGTTTAGGTTAGCCTGCGAGCAGGCCCTCATGCGTTGCGATGCGCAGCGGCAAAACGAGCCTGGCACGACCCTCTCTTCGTTCTCCGACAGTTTTGCTCGTGAGAGTCTACAAGCTAAGGTTTGGCCTTCTCTAACACAGTGGGTCTGGGTCGCATCCACTCAGGCGCATATTTTTGTGCTCTTTAACTTCTCGTTGACTGGTACTGCTAAATAAACTACTTCGGAAATGAAACTTTGGTTTTTAGTGATTTTGCGAGATGTAACTCCTGAAAAACATGCATTAGTTGATGAAAATTAAAACTCTCAGTTTTGCTACCATTTGACAATGTTCGATATTTTTCGGTGCTGGGTGGGGCCAATTATTATTAAATGGATATATTTTCCCCAGGTACCATTCCTCCCGGGAGCTTTTGGCATTGACGAGTTTCAGGACGTGGTGGAAAACGCTCTCTTTAAAAAGTTCAAGGCGAGGCCACACTGGGGAAAGAACAACAGGCTTAACGGAATGAAGGTCCAACAATGCTACGACAATGACAAGCTGCGTAAGTGGCTACAAGTGTTCCAGCTCTTCAACAAAGGAGGGCCGTTTAACAACCGTTTTACTCACAACGTGGGGTTCGACTCGTTTCCGATCGACGAACAACCTACGGGCCTAGGAACACAACTTCCGGTGAGCTCCCCATCCCCCCGCGAGTGAAGAGGGGAGGAGAAGGTTGAAGGCATTATATCCGAGGTTTCTCGTCTGCCAATGACAGTAGTGTTGTAGAGTGACATGAGAGTGAGCAGCAAACACGATAAATGAGTGTGTTAGGGGATTTAAGCGTGACACGTCATGAGTGCAAATTATTGCTTGTTGCGTGAAGAGCAACCGCAGGTAAACCAGGCTCACTGTGTGTGTGTGTCACATAACATAACATGGGTAAATATAGAACATATGAGGGGACGTTTAGGTCTGAAAATTTGCTAGAAAATGGAAATAAAAATCGATGAAACTTACCATGTGGCGAGTTGTTGTTGTCCTTTATACGTATACGAAGATTTGGGGAAAATAGTCTTCTTCAACTTTCCAATGTACTATACTGTGGAGCAACCAAAGGACGTGGAAGGCATAACAACTGCGCCTCGTTGACTTTATGTTCTTTCATAGAAAACGCAGGTTCTTAATCTAGGTAGAAAACGCGGGGCCGGGATCCCGGGGCACGGGATCCCGGGATGTGGAAAACAAGGGGTCTGGTGGAAAACACTAGCCTGCGAAAACAGCCGTCCTTCTTCGCTCCCGGCCCGAGTGGCGTTTCGCGTTCACGCGAAACGCCACTCGAGCGAAGAAGGACGGCTGTTTTCGCAGGCTAGGAAAACACGGGGTCGCGGTGAAACACACGGGGTCTAAGAAAAACGCACGGGGAACCCCGGGGAACCATTATTTCGCCCAACATTGAATTTTCCTTACAAAAATGTAAAGTCGAAATTTTTTTATTTCAAATTGCAATGAAAATCAATTGGCGTGAAACGCATTTTTCGATCGTAAAAGGCCGGGCTAGGTGGAAAACACGGGGCCGGGGTCCCGGGATGTGGAAAACACGGGGTGTGAAAAGCATGCCTGGTGGAAAACGGTGGCCAATTCACATTATCAAACCATTTGATAAAACCAAATTATCTTGATTGTGAGGAGTTTGGGACACCTAAACAACTTTTGAAACTAATCGAGGAGGTGTCCCAAAGTCAATTTAGCATGCGCAGTGGGAATACAGTGTTAAACAATTTATGGACATTGTTTTTCATAAACTCGTGTGTAAGGAGACACCAAAATCGCAAGATTGGAGCTTACTCGGGCGGATATTAACGCAAGCAACTACAGTGCTGTGCCGACGTCTGTTTTATTTGAAAGAACACCAGAAAATATTTTGGTATTGGCATTTTTCTCAAGATGGTTATGTGTATTTTTTTTCTCGATTAATAACCCTTTGAGGTGGCTCAAAACAATTTCCAGCACTTTCCAAGACGAAGATTTTGATGTGTCATTATAACCACTCTTTATCAATTGATGCTACAATCATGGTATCAAAAAACTGCCCAATCTTCGGTGAATACGTTGGTATTATTTTCGTGACGCAATAGGTTACCATAGCAACACTATGACCTGCTAGAAACACCCTTAATTTTAGCTTTTAGCGAATATATTTCAAAAACGGCACGGTGAAATTTTTTTTATTATCGAATTTTGATAAGCAGGATAAGATGCAACTTTTGGCAAAGTTTTAAAAAATTCTGTCCATGGGGTTCAGAGCCACCCTAAATTTTCGAAAATTTAAGGTGGCTCTGAACCCCATGTACAGAATTTTTTAAAACTTTGCCAAAAGTTGCATCTTATCCTGCTTATCAAAATTCGATAATAAAAAAAAATTTCACCGTGCCGTTTTTGAAATATATTCGCTAAAAGCTAAAATTAAGGGTGTTTCTAGCAGGTTATAGTGTTGCTATGGTAACCTATTGTGTCGCGAAAATAATACCAACGTATTCACCGAAGATTGGGCAGTTTTTCGATACCATGATTGTAGCATCAATTGATAGAGTGGTAATTATGACCCATCAAAATCTACGTCCAGGAAAGTGCTGGAAACTGTTTTGAGCCACCT
Source organism: Platygyra sinensis (assembly GCA_019787425.1). Lineage (NCBI taxonomy): Eukaryota > Metazoa > Cnidaria > Anthozoa > Scleractinia > Merulinidae > Platygyra > Platygyra sinensis. Next base: position 81,971 of record JAHPZR010003148.1, on the reverse strand, counting down.
TAAACCCCCTCAGCTTTTGTTTCAAATTCGGCCCGGCTGGGCCAGGCATATTTTATCTGTCTATTCCTCATATTCTATCATTTTTGTTGCTATTACACGTTTCAGGTAACCGGCCTTTCATCGAGCCAATACTAAGCAAAACAATCTTTAGTATTTCACAATCATTTTAGGGGGAAAAATATCCACGCAAGTCATTGCTAAAAACATAAGACACACCATGTAAAAGAAAACCACTGCACGGCACGTTGGCATTTGAATGGTTTTCTTAATCCCGAAATGTTTAATTTGCTTTTATGATCGAAAAACGCGTTTCACGCCGATTGATTTTCATTGCAATTTGAAATAGCAAAATTTCGACTTCTCATTTTAATAAGGAAAATTCAATGTTGGGCGAAATAATGGTTCCCCCGTGCTTTTCACTTAGGCCCCGTGTTTTCCACCGCGACCAGGTGTTTTCCACCACACCTCGTTTTTTTTCACACCCCGTGTTTTCCATCCCCCGGGACCCCGTACCCCGGCCCCGTGTTTCCCACCTAGCCCTCTAAGCTCGCTTACAAGAAACGTCCCATGGTTTCTAGTGAAGTTCCGTTTTGCTTTTGTGCTGTGCTGGAAGCCTAATTGTGTTTGTACACGGTCGAGGACACAAAAGCGAAAAACACTCAGCAAAGAACTTCGTTGGGTTTCATAACTGTTCCCCTCTATTAACTACGCCCCAACAAATAATTTCGACTTCAAAGTTGGCGCGAAATTATTTTTAGCGAGAAATTCACTCGAAAAAACTTGTCAGCGCATCCAATTGCAACTGTTTGGTGAGCTGAAAATACAAGGATATTGCCTTCTCGGGTCCTTTTGCAGTTACATGGTCTTTCTTTGTTCCTAGTAACAGCAAAATAGGCCCGGCCGTAAATCAATACAAACAAGTGCTGGATACCATCTTGCTGTCCGAATTTAAACTGCTTCCCTCCACCCCCACCACACCCTTTAGTGGCCCTTTAGCGTGTAGGGTACAAGGGAGTTCACGTAATCTGCCTGTAAACGAGCAAACAATCTAATCAATAATTTAAACACAAATTCTATATAAGTGCGCACAAAAGTCGGTTAGAGTCAGCGAAAACGATGACTGCAGCAAACAATACTGCCTTATTTGCTTACCGGTCGTTAAGCTCCTACTGTATATCGATTAGCCCCTAACCGTTTAAACGTCAACCAGAAAACACAGTCTATTTCTCGTTCTTTTAACGTGAACATGGCGACTAATTGACGATACGTTATCCCGTATTCACAACGGGGCTTACAGAGTGAAGAATTTTAATACGACCACAGACAAGTCCCTGAGGCTAACGAAAGCATCAGAATTAAAAATCAGGTGTCAGCCTTTTGCTATCCGGCTTTAATCACTTATATACATGTACAAGCCATACAAGCCCAGTATATATTGCTACAAGTGTTTTCTATAAAGCGACACAACATGAATGAGTATTCTGCCCCAGTCCAGTTCACAAAATGTCAGTAATATCACAAATATTATCAACGATTCTTTAAACATTTAATATTATCTCCCTGTGTAGCATCGTTTCACCGCATTTCTTACAGATCGTGTTATTTCTAGTCGAATTTCAACCCTTTCACCCTTACTGCTTGGAGAAGGGTTTATTGCGTAAAGGTTAGTTCAGTCTTGTTATAAGTAGTTTTATTATATTGTTACACAATATACGCTAGTAGTATGGCTGTTTACAGCCACAGAAACCACAGCACATTCAATCAAGAAGATACATCAACACATTCTACTCTAGACAGTGGTTCATCACTTAAAATATCGATACAAAATTACTCCATAGTTTCAACTGTCATCACCACGTTTGCATATGTGATGAAACACGGTCTCTTGTCTTGTTATATAACATAACCAAATTATTAGAATTGCTGGAAGTTGGCACAATACCCACTTTTCAGGTTTATAACCGCCATAGCCGCACTCTCACTATACATGGTTTAACTTCCCTCACTGTTTGAACAAACTAATGAGACTAATAATATTTTCATACTTATTAATAACAGGCTGCTTTGGAAGGGAGACATTTCGCTTATACTGCTCTACATATATAAGGGAATACTAGTAAAATACAAATTTTTATGGTGGCTAAAATCATTTCTCCTAATACATCTTGTTCTAATCTACCCTAAGTACTTTAAGTAACAGTGAATCATCTGAACCATCTTTGATTATCTTCTCAAAAGCACCAGGCACTATTCAAATCTAAAATTACTAGTTGTGTGATGTCCACAGGCAGATGGCTGATATTATCAACTCCAGGAATTAACTGCTGCCAGGAATTCCCCAGTAGCGCGGAAAAGAACGACAACCTTTCTTCACCCACCACTTGATGTGCAAGTAAACCAAGATGCTTCGAACAAAAATTAACCATCCTACAGGAAAACAAAGTATAAGAGTCGTGAATTGGTGCTGTTATATCCTGTAGTAGTATAAAGATATCAAAAACTATTGATTTTTGTGCAAAAGTGAGTGAAGCCTTTTGAAGTCCTAGCAAGCTTACTCCACAACATATTGACAACTTTGTCCCGACAATTGTACCAGTGTTTCATTACCACCGTTTTCGTTGATACGCGACTTTGGAAAACAAAACACCCACGGAAACGTTTCCAAAGTTTCCGTCAGTCTTGTGTGTTATCATCCACCAATCAGAGCCACCAGTGTGGCCTTCAGACCTTTAGACCTTCTTTACGTCATGCTAGCGGGCTGTGATTGGTGGATTTCGACCTAATCCGTCGATAACACGCAAGACTGACGGAAATTTTGGAAAACGTTTCCGCGGGTGTTTTGTTTTCCAAAGCCACGTATCAACGAAAACGGTGGTAACATTTTCAGCAGGAGTGAGGGCAACTGATTTTCACAGACGAGCAAAGCATTTTGAACCGAACTTCTTCATAAGAGAACCTTTCCTCTACATGGTCAAACCAGGCGGGCAAAATAGTCATCACAGCCAGTCAGTTTACCTAGTGCTTAGCCCTTAATGAAACCCAGGGATTTCACTAACCCAGGGGTTTGATTCATCAACCCAGGGGTTTATCAACCCAGGGGTTTAATCAACCCTAGGGTTTCATCAACCCAGGAGCTTCATCAACCCAGGGGTTTCATCAATCCAGGGGTTTCATTAACCCCAGGGTTTCATCAACCCTGGGGTTTCACTAACCCAGGGGTTTCATCGATTCAGGGGTTTTATCGACCCAGGAGTTTCATCAACCCAGGGGTTTCATCAACCCTAGGGTTTTATCAACCCAGGGGTTTCATCAACTCTGGGGTTTCACTAACTCAGGGGTTTCATCAACCCGGGGGTTTCATCAACCCAGGGGTCTCATCAACCTAGGGGTTTCATCAAACCAGGGGTTTCGTCAATACAGGGGATTCATGAACCCAGGGGTTTCAGTAATGTTTTCAGCAGGAGGACAACTGGTTTTTTTCACAGGTGGACAAAACAATTACAACCAAACTTCTTTGTGAAAAAACTTTTCACTAGATGGTCAGCCAGCTGGGGCAAAATTGTCATCACAGCCAGTCAATTTACCTGGTGCCCATGATGAAACCCCTGGAAACCCGCATAGTACAAAATTTATCTTAATCTTATTATACCCCTGGGTAAAGAGACCTGATGGTGAAATATAACTCAGTGTCACTAAATGATCCTGGCCGGCACTCAAACTCCGTGAACTTGAACCAGTCTTGGGTGCTAACCATTAGGCTCATGGCGTTAATTGCAGGAATGGCTCTGAGCACTTGTAATTTTTTTTTTTCTTAGTCTGAAAAACGAAATTACTAAAAAGCAGGGGGCAGGAGTTGAACCCCGTCCACTAGCTCCACAAGCAGGCATGATAACCACTACACTACCAGCAAGCTGACTGATAGAAACCAAAATTTTTGAAACTATAAAGTAAACTGGAGTGATACCAGTCCCTCGTTTGTTTCGGCAGTGAATGAAAGAACGAGGAGTGATACTAGTTCCAGTCTTCGTTGATCGGAGCCATTCCTGCTAATAACATCTACAATTAAGTTGCCTAGTTTCCTATGATAGCTCAATCAGTCCCAATACTCTAACGTTGATAGGGGGGTTTACAACTGAGTGTTGAAAGTAATCCTGCAATTACCTTTATTTGGTTTTGATTTTGGTTTTTCTATGGTCTCAGACTGGGTGAGTAGCGAAGTCTAATCAGTAAGTAATTGGTTTTGCTTTGGTTTTACAACATTCAATTGAAAACTGCTCTGAGTATTTTTCAGATCAGATTATGTGTTACCTAGTGCAAGGAAGAGCCACCAAATCCAAGATTGAACAACAATCATGTCATCAGATGTCGTATTCTGCAAAAAATTAACACATTTCACCATCAAATGCAAACTTCAATCTGAAAGCAAATAATGCTTTCAAAGCTTGTTACTGTAATGCATGAATTTTTTCCGGACCTTTCCCGTTTAGTTTGGATGTTCACTACCCCTGCAGTGGCATTCATTAGGTTGACAAAATTGTAAGTGAAAATAATTCTGAACCCAGGGCTACATGTATCATTGTTCAAACAAGCACGGGTACTTCAAGACAACATAAAAACTAACATCACCATACGCCATTTCTGAATTACCTAACTTTTATTGCTTCTTTCTCAAAGCAAGTCGTGGTGACCATCATTTCACAAGGAAAACAGTGAGTTTTGTTACCCTCAATGTTTCCTTGGGCAAAGTCGAGGGAAACATTGAGGTCGAGAGGAAAACAACTTGCTGTTTCTGCAGGACCAGTCATTAATAAGTGTTTTGTTATACATCCCACCCCAGAACTAGAAAAAAAAACTGCAAAGAAAACATTTACTTTACACCAGCTGGCTCACAAATTTGCTGCAGTTTCAAGGAGCATACACTGTAACCTGAACATGTGCGCGTCGAAAGTTCAAGTTGTTGTTTCCTTAGGGAGTTAAATGAGTTTTGTTCGCCCTAGGAAGTTAGCGAGTTTTGACCATGACACGTGACGCATTCTCCTCCAATCGGAAAACATATTTGAATTGGGAGGTATAACAATAAGATAAATTTCATTCACATGCAAATTAAACTCATTTTCATGTTAAGAGAGAGGCTTAAGGCAACTGGAAAATGTGCTATTGAGGACATAATAATTGCAGGGTCCTTGTTTAAGCAAAAATTCTACACTAATACACCGAATGCAAATATGGCGGACCACTCGGTCGTCGCCCGGGACGAGTCGAATGAAAGCGAGGCTAGTTGGGCTTTGATGTTTTGTTTTGACAATGCTTTTCCAGAAAAGTCTTGCTTCGTATTCGATTTGTTTAGCCCTCCCTACGCGTTTTTGTGTTCCTGAATGCCACCGCAACAGAGTGGAATCTTCCACAGCAGAGGAGGTGTTCTTTTTTTCAGTTTTCTCGTTTGCCTCTGAGGGGAAACCAAAGAGACGGAGGCAAGGAGTTCACATTCGCCGAAGGAACTGTTTAAGTTCAGGTTGGAATCGATCTTAGAAAATGTGTAAGTGATTGCTTGTTGTCATTTGGCTCAATGCTTTCACTGGTTTCAGTAACGGGGCAGTTGAAGTTCATTCGCTTGGTTATTGCACCGTAGTATTTACATTTACTTTGTGCGATTCCGTGCACGTGCAATCATGCAAGTGGACGCGAACGCAAATAACTTCTTCCCTTGAGACAGAGGATATCATTCAAGGAGACCTTTTCTTTACCTTGGGGAGGGTATTGGCCATGAAAACCGTGTTGGAACACCACCAGACACCACATAAGCTCGTCATTTAAACGATTTTTCGGAGATCTATCCTGAAACATAGCAAACAAACTCTAGTCCCCGCGGCGATTGGGAACTCCTTTTCTCCGTCTCAACGAATTGCATTGACCCACTATTTTCTCTTGGAGGTTAACGGTGGAAGATTTCTATCCCCTCTCGTTGCATTCAGAAACACAGCAACTCGTAGGCACAGCGAAATAAAACAACAGGTCGACCACAAAACAAGAGTTTTCTGGCTGGAAAGCATTTTAAAACAAAACATCAAAGCCCAACTAGCCTCGCTTTCATTCGACTCGTCCCGGGCAACGACCGAGTGGTCCGCCATATTTGCATTCGGTGAATATAATCAATCGTCTGAGAAAGTAGCAAACTTTCAATTCTTCCCATAATTATTATTATACATCAGACTCACTATGAAAAATCTGATCGGTTGAGAGCATTCAGTCAATTCACAATAGCTTGTGAACTTGACACGATAAATGCAATATCTGCTGCAGATATTGCATTTATCATGTCAAGTTCAACGTCTGCCTGGTTACTAAGCCCCTTGGAGTGTTCTCCTTAGAAACAACATGGCTGAACGATTTGCTTCTGTTTCTGAGGATAAATTATGTGAAAAATGTAAAATAAAACAATATTATTATTGAATTCGGTTTTCGCATGATATCATGAATTATCAAAACCTCGTGTCTGTGTTATCTGCCTGAGCCTTCGGCTTCGGCAGATAACACAGACCTCCGTTTTGATAATTCATGATATCATGCTCAACCTCATCCAATAATTGAAGGCCTTTGTGCAAAAAGGGCGTATATCGGTTTTTGGCCGATTTTCATTTTTTGCAGGATTGAGATAATTTTTGGCAGACTGACTTGTTTTGACATGAAACTCATCATTCTGTAACTGTTAAGGTTGATTTGCGCTTCGTTCTCCAGAAATAACGTATACAAAAAAACTCAGTTTTCCTCTGGAGACCATTTGTTCAACAAAAAACAAAAGAAACCTTTTGTTTCGCTTAGTTTTATTATTCGTATAATTACCCTACTCAGTTACTGCTGCTTCTTTAATGCAAGCAATTAAGGCGCTGAACAGAGCGGATGTGGATTTGTTTTGTCGAGACACCAGTTTGATACAAGGTTGGTCGCTTTTTTTTTTGGTCTGTTTCTTTACT
>JAHPZR010003148.1:67500-72500 GCA_019787425.1 Platygyra sinensis | reverse complement strand
AGAGCACAGCATCATCAGGGGGGAGGGACAATCGTCAAGGGTCACAGACTTGGGAGGAGAGGGTGGTTCACTTGTGGCCACCTGAAATATACACATTACATTATACTGTACATCAATCAATTTTTTGAACAGTGCAATTTCTCAACATACTCGAGACGCATCCTCAATGCAGCACTTCCAGCAAGCATACCATTAAAAATGTACTCATTAGTCACACACTACTAGCAAAATAATACGCCCTTCTTTACGCAAACATAAAACCACTTCAAGGCTTACATGGTAATCGATAAATGTACACACTGCAGTTACATGTATCATCACTTCAGGCATGTATGCCCCTACTATTGGAAATTGATGAAACTATCATACTTTTTCTGTAGAATGGCTTACAGGCTAACAAACTTACTACTGTTATATATTTTTACCTAGCAGAAATGTAAAGTGTATTGAAAACAATAAACAAAAGAAACAACTGATTAGCGTTGCCTAACCAACCAATTGTGAGCTTTCAAACTGCAAGCAAACCAGAGTGTCTGGACAACAAGGTGGTTTCGCTTGTTTCTGATTTTCGTGTTGTCAAAATCAGAAGCTGTTTCATTTCCTTGTTTCAAGTTTCAGTACATGATAATGTCTGGAAACACTGGCTCAATTTTGAAATGAACACTTTGTTTTTCACCATGGAAAAAAAATGCCCATATCTGGCATAGTTTAGATTGTATGCAACTATACATGTTGCATGTTGAGTGAGACGATACAGAGAATATAGCAACATAAAGGTAAAGTTATACTGGTTGTTACAAGTTATTTATTGCATTACTGGACAGGAAAATACAATTTTCAACAATTATTTTGTACACGCTTGCAGTCAAGTGTACATTGCAGGTAAAACTGTGGTGTGGTAATGAAACAACTTGTAAATACCTTCATTCAGTTTTGGTTTCGAACCATAAATTACCCGGTATTTGTTGCCACTTAATTCCTATCTAAAGATCAGTTCACTTCTATTGCTTCATGGATTTTATCACTTGATCAAGAGTACTCTGTAGAAGGAATCTCCACCTTGACATTTTGCCTTGCTTTTTTATAGCTGTGTCCAACCAGAATATAAATTTTCTGACAATGATGCACTGTTGCCTTGTAACATTGCTTATAGCCTTTTTTTGAAAATGAACAAGAAGTTTAAAAAAAAACTTAAAACCGCGCTCTTTTAACTCTTTTGAGCTCACAAAAACATTTCCTAATATTTTGCAACAACGTTTTGCGAGAAAACATTACCTGGAAACAATTTAAAAGATTGGAAACAATAGAGATTGCGTGATTCAAAGTTGGCTCAGTGCTTAGGTTGTAAGAGATTTTCACATTCTTTGCATAGCGTGGTTGCGTGATTTGTAATCAGAGACTTTGTTTACCTAGCTGGAAGGAGAAAAGGTCTCACAATTGACCTTTCAAACGAATGTATATTTGCATATGTTCAAAGCCAAGGTTTTATTTTTTTCCCAGAAAACTCCACCATTGCCTCTGACGAAGTAAACACGATCTTATTTATCACCATAAGGGCATTCCAATAAACATGATCTTATTTATCACCAACAGCGGAGTCCATGGCTGACAACAGACGTAATACCTTCTTTAGCGCATTGAATATTCCCTTCGAAAGTGAACAAGCAAGCAAAATGAAAATACAGATTAACGCTGGATAATTTCAGCCCTAGTAGCCAGCAACTGGTCCTAAGTTACATTCTTTATCCTTGCAAATGCCTTGACGTGCATCTCCGAGGGATTTTGGCCCAATTTTGACCAAATAAACCCTCCCCAACTAACCGCAAGTTTATTTAATTCGCTAACTAGACAAAACTCTTCTGAGGGGAGGTATGAAGAAAAGAGCTGAGAAATGGCCTGTAATTGGCTGATGATGACATCATCCGCGGAGGTTTGGGATTTGTAACCTTAAACTAAACAAGAATTTTAAAAAAAATTAAAACCGCGCTTTTTTAACTCTTTTGCGCTCACAAAAACATTACGTAATATTTAGCAACAACGTTTTGCGAGAAAATATTACCCGAAACAATTTAAAAGATGGTTAGGACTTGTTTCCATATCTCAAACCGCCCTTGGATACCTTGTGATGCGTACACAAAGTAATTACTGGTTATAGGCCTAAGCACTGAAAATACTGATTAGGGTTAGGGTTAATGCAAGGGGTTAATGGTTAGCTTCTTTATAGCAATCGGGTTTCCGATATGGTACCACGCTTTAAAACTCACGGATACTCACACTGTCCGACTGCCCGTTTGTTATCTTTTTAATCTTTACGCAAACGTTCTGCTCGTGAAACGTGATATAGTTACCGCCGTCATCTACTGTTACATAACGACCGACTTTAATTACGCGAAACGTGACTCTCGCCTTTCAGCATATGAAGGTGTTATGTTACAAAGGGTTTGACCTTTACTTTACTTAATAATTTTACAGCAGATAAATATATGTACATACAAACATATAAATAAATAGCTTCTGGAAGACCTAGCAACAGGAATGAACTTCCCAGGTGATAAAGGCCACCAGAAACAATATATGTAAAACAAGAACATGAATAAAATATACATAATGACAGGCAGTATTATAAAACGAATATAGTAAAATATTATGTGTTACAAAAATAATGCTGACTGAAATTAAATAACAATTACATTAAATCTCTGCTATCAGTAGCAAAACAGTAGAGTATTAGGTCTTTTTTGAACATTGATTTGTGATTCCCTCTTCCTAATAGATATAGGTAAATTATTCCAAAGACGAGCAACTCTAGGAAAAAAAGACGACCTAAATAATTCTGTTCTTGCATAGTTAGTTTTATAAGTTAGTTCAGTGTTCCTCAAAATATCGGGTTAATGCTCAGAATTATAAAACTGCAGATAATTAGAGATATCGAGGCCATAATAACTATGCAGGCATTTGAATGAAAAAGAAAAATGAAGAGTAAATATATTTGTCTAGAAGATAGCTACATTAGGCCAGTCTTATTCAAACGTTCTTTGTAAGAAATCCTATTCCCAACCATGAGCTTAGTCGCCCGACGTTGTACAGCCTCTGCCATATCGCTTAAATAAGCTTGATGAGTAGAGCACACTTGAGAGGTCTAACGAGGTGAACATACAGCTTTTTAATAACATCAGCAATGGCACGCGACAAACGTCAATAGACATTTTAGTCTAGATTTTAGTAAATTTTCAGTGTAATAAAAGTAACTGACCAACTAACTCAAAATATCGGGTTCATGCTCAGAATTATATAACTGCAGATAATTAGAGATATCGAGGCCATGATAACTATGCAGGCATTTGAATGAAAAAAATGAAGAGTAAATAGATTCGTCTAGAAGATAGCTACATCAACCAGTCTTATTCAAACGTTCTTTGTAAGAAATCCTATTCCCAACCATGAGCTTAGTCGCCCGAAGTTGTACAGCCTTGATGAGTAGACCACACTTGAGACTGAGGTCTAACGAGGTGAACATACAGCTTTATAATAACATCAGCAATGACACGCGACAAACGTCAATAGACATTTTAGGCTAAATTTTAGTAAATTTTCAGTGTAATAAAAGCAACTGACCTCAATGCCTTGTTGTCTTTTTTATAGTCATCTTGCGTTTCAGCGCGGTTTGAAACCTTTTAAGCGATTTATGTCACTCCTTCTTGAAGCGAAAAAAAGATGCCAGCCGCCCCAATTCCTCCACAGAACCATAGTACAGGGTTAAGCGCTCCGTTCCAGTAAAATTCCAAGCCAAATTCATCTTCACAGCGCACACTACAAAGCTCTGGATTTTTAGTATATTGACGGGTCAACAGATCATAAGTTGTGTGATCGATTCCACAGCGAAAGTGAACAGTACAAGTTGTGTGATTCAATGATAATATTCTTTGCATAGCGTGTTGTAATCGGAGAGGTTTGTTTACGTCTAAGGAAAAAAATACCTTGACCTTTCAAACGAATAGAAATTTACAAGCGCTAAGACTGAGTTTTAACTTTTTTTCCTCAGAAAATTCCACCATTGCTTCTGGCGAAGTAAACACGATCTTACATTTATCACTGTCATCGTATTCCATGGCCAGCCGCAATACCTTTATAGCGCATTGAATATTCCCTTCGAAAGTGAACAGAAACAAAAATTCCAGATTACAAAATCTTCTGTTTCGCACGCAAAACGAAAACACAGCTCAACTCTGGATAATTTCAGCCTTAGTAGCCAGCAACTGGTCCTAAGTTACATTCTTTATCCTTGCAAATGTCCTGATGTGCATCTCCAACGGAGTTTGGCCCAATTTTGACCAAATAAACATTTCTCATTGACGGCCATGTTCTGTCTAAAGAGTTCATTTGCTAACTTGACAAAATGCTCCTGAGGGGAGATATGACGAAAAGAGCTGAGAAATGGCCTGTAATTGGCTGATGATGACATCATCCGGTGAAAACAATTGGCCGAGTGTGAGTTTGGGTCTGCTCACCGACAAAACTAAAAAACCGAAGGCAGAGCAAGAAACCGCCCAGCCTCCAGCTGCGCGGTTTAAAAACTAAAAAAAAAAACAAAGGCAGAACATGACCTGCCCAGCCTACGGCTACACGGTTAAAAACATTATTGACTTCATACTGTTACCGTGTCAATTTTACATTGATCAGCTTCTATAATATTAGTTCCAATGACTGGGCTTTGAAAAGTTTTAGAATGAATCAAGACTGGCTTTGAAATTTTGATGTGATACTACAACCAGTAATACATGTAGGAAAAGATATTTCCGAGTTTCCGACCTGGCCATTCCCATAAATAATGAACCGTCCCTAACAACGCAAGACAAGCACTATGATTGCTTGAACATTTGAATCTGAAGTTGTTGCTTTGCTCATAACTTGTCATTAGGATTGTGCTTTTTCAGGGAATACAGATCACAGAAATGTTTCTTTGAAATGAGTCAGAGAATGTTGTATTCACAGCTGTTGAG
>JAHPZR010003148.1:55000-62500 GCA_019787425.1 Platygyra sinensis | reverse complement strand
TGAGCCCACTGAAACAGAGTGAGGACTTAAAGTAACAAAAAACAATTCAAGGTGGAAAGGAAGAGAAATATCACTCAGCTTTTCTATTCTACTCTCTACAACATACATTTTTCATGAAGCAACAACAGGGCATGCAGTCTTTAATATGATAGGAATACATTTTGATTCTTTTTGTAGCTTCACTATCCTCCAATCTTATCCCTCCCTACCCCCTGCCTCAACCACCACACGAAAAGAACTTTTTAAAAGTCACTTTTATGTGTATTAGATGAGAAAACATTGAGCCAACAGAAAGGTTTAATAGGTCAAGGGGTATCAAATTGAAAAATAAAAGAGCCTGAGCCCACTGAAAGATGGAAATTGTTAGCTCCAAGAAAGCAAAACCAATTAAAATGGAGAAGAAAGAAAGACGACTTGTTTTTCATTCTTTCCTGTCCCCCACCCAACATAATACTTTTAATGAAGAGACCATCTTAAAATGTCTGTAACATTATATTGCACATATTCAGCATTATTAATTACTTCATCACATTTCACGGAAGAATGCCTAAATAGCACTATACATTAACATGAGCTACTACTATAATATTGATTGTTTCATTTCTAAAAAAAATAGTATCAATGAGAAAATTCCTAGAATTAACATGGTAAACAAGCAATAAAACGTGCCCAGTCATTTTAATGCGATTTCTTCTTTGATACTGATTTGCCATTCCCCATGCAATCTAGCAGTATTTTTCCTGTGGCTATCATGCAGAGGAAGGGAACAACTACCCAAATACCATTTGGAATAATGTACAGAATGATAAGTTTCTTTAAATCGCTGTAGTTTACAAAGTCTTGTCCACCACACACAGGGGTGGACAGCAGGAAATATAACACTGTCTTCGCAAATGTCATGGTAGATACCATGAAGGCAAGCAATACTGCCAGACCAGCTTTGCCCTTGATATGCTAGAACAAAACAATAAGCAAGTGTTAAAAATCCAGGAAATAAAGAGATGGATACATCAACTAACCACAAAATATGCTGTATAACCTTAATCAAGCAGTTTGTCTCATTATATACCCTTCCTTTTGCAAGGTTTGAGCTAGGATTTGATCACTGGGGGACAATTTGTCCTTTTGCCTAAAATTTTGGGGGGCATTTTTATTTTTTAAGGGCCATTTGGTCGAAGTTGCCAAGACACGTAAGAATGATTGAAACTCTGAACTCGTTTAAGAGAAATATGAGGAGAGTTGACCTTTCAACTCTTGATTTAGACAGTTTTTAGACTTTAAATTACAAATTAAAGTTTTTGTAACAAATTTTGTACTAAGTAATAATATTAATATATAATTTTTCATAGTATTTAAATTAATTATTTTACAGTATAGTGTCCCCCATTAGCTTTTAGCTAAATACATAGACCATTAGACATTGAATCAGATTTTAAGTTTTTCATTCATTTCATTCATTCCCACTTAAAAGTACTCCTGGTTATCCCATCTATCTCTAAGAATATTACTCCCTAATATAAGCCCCTCCCCTGGATGTTAAAATAGGTTAAAATGGAATAAAAATGATATATTTTGATATTTTGAAACTAGCATGAAAAATAATATATTAGGACAAATACATAGGATCAATCCTGCTGTTAGTAGCTTATTTTGAAACAGTTTGCTTAACAAATAAAGAAGACTAAGCCGTGTATTACAGTGTGATAAAGCATGACATGCGGGCATTTGAGAATACAAGCGAAATGTAGATTCTCACAGTGTGGGAATCTGAAACTAATAACTGCTACTATAGCTGCTATTGCTACTCAGCCTTCAACAAGCAGCCGCATCAATATTACATCACTGTCCGTGTGTCTCGGATTTAGAACTGAGAAAGCTATTATTATTTTATAAATATATTAAGTAACATACTTGTCCAAGAATATTTACAAAAGAGAAACTGAGCAAAGCTTAGCCCTAAATCCATCAAGCCGAAGTCCATAATACAGGGACTCTTGCCTATAATTTTTGCCCAAACTTAGAGTTATTCTCCTTAAATCTGATAGGCTGACAATTACTAGCACAAGCTCAAAAAATTCAGAGCATTGAATCTCAACGTTATGATCCTTAATGTCACAAAGAAGAAGTGAAGCCTCGGAGCCAAGGCTGGCTCATATATAGCTGCTAGGGCTAATCCTGGTTTCTAGCATGAAGCAACTAGAAGTATTTCCACTTCCCCTGGACGGGATGCTAGTCCATCGCAGGTCACATATTTGTTAGGTTTCCCCAACGATTTCTTGGTACCCATTTATACACTTGAGTGAAGAGAGGCACTTTGAGAGTAAAGTGTCTTTCCAAAGAACACAACACAAAGTCCCCGGCCAGGGCTCAAACCCAGACCGCTCGCTCCAGAGTCGAGCGCACTAACCATGAGGCCACTGCGCCTCCCACAATGTAACAAAGAAGATACAACATTGTCTTCTGGGAACCAAAATGGACACCAATCACTTGTCCCCTGAGCCTACCATGCACATTTGCAAAAAAAGGTTACACCAATGGCATGTGTTAGAATACGTGCTCCAATATCGTGACCAAGGTAACCGCAATACTTATCACAGTTAATCATGGTTTATCTATCCATCAGTAGAAAACCGCTGTAGGAAATGCCGCAAAATTGTATAGTAGATGCTATGCCAAGTATATTACCTTTGATTTAAGCTGCCTATGAATGATTGTATAAAAGAGAGCGAAATATGCAATAAAGTTAGTTGTTACTCCTACTTGTGTGATGCGTATGTTCTTGTTACGACATGGCGACATCAGTAAACCTAACAGCATGTCTGTCTAAAGATGTTTTTACATACCATGGCCAATGTGACAAAGTTGAAGACAACTTCTACTAGATTCATCCTAGAAAAAAAGACAAAAGCATTGGAGAATTGTTGACATAAAGTGATAAAACTGACATCCACTGTAACTTTGACACGGGATGAATCACCTAATAAACATGATTATTAGGAAACCATACAATACAACTTCAGAGGACAGGAGCTAGTGGGTAAAAAGCAGGAATTATCAATCTTTGGTTTCAACAAAAAAATAGTATAACTAAAAAAAAAACAGCATTACAACATTTTAACCAGAGTCACCCATGCCAGCTTGCAATACCCCAAGTTGCAATAAGCACTTCATGACTGGCCCTAAGGGAAACAGTGAGTTCTGTTTCCCGAGACCCTCAATGTTCCCCAAAGCAACTCAGAAATAGAAACCAAACTGTAAGAAATAGTTTCCTTGATGCCAGCTGGCTCACTAGTTTACTGTGGTTTCAACGAGAAAGTCCAAGTTGTTGTTTCCCTAAGGAGTTAGCGAGTGTTGGCCTACGACACATGACATGCTCTCCTCCAATCTGAATACTTATTTGAGTTGGAAGGTATAACAGAAGTGTAATGAGGATTTTGCTGTTTTAGGTCAATTCTGCACTAAAATCATTACTTTGAGGCTTGAATCATAAACAAAATGCTTCTGTAAAGCTACAACGAAGATATCAAATGTCGAATTTTACCAGACAGGGCTAGTCATAATAAATTTTTTGAGGATTTTTGAAACACAGAGCATCAAAACTTGAAATAATTGGCCAGTTTTTCAAGTTTCAATCCATTTCCATCCACGCCAACCAAATCGACAGGCGACTGGAAACAGTTTCAGTACCTTCAAATAGCATTTAATAACAAAACTAGATCATTAGTTTTGGAATTCAGTTGCTGCGAAGACACCTTCTAGCTTTTTATAAAGTTGCCAAATAGCGTGGCAATGCCCCTTAAACAATTAAATGTTTAATGCCTTACCCACTGCCCCTCCCCCTACACCCAACCTCCTTCTATGGAGAGCAAACTCTAGTATGCAGCCGGTTTGTAACTTTTTTCCAAAAAAAGCCAACCAAATTTTGGGTTCCAACAATAAAACAATTGGGGTGTCAGATTCTGCCCTACATAAACACTGGAATATCACAGGCGGCCCAAGCTCAGTTTGTGACTGTTGCGGTTAAATATTATTACGGGAAATTAACTTTATGTCAAAATAAAATAAACCATGCAAATCAACCTCTAGCCTGCGAAAACAGCCGTCCTTCTTCGCTCCCGGCCCGAGTGGCGTTTCGCGTGAAGGACGTCTGCGATTCACCGCAGAAAATTCCATACTGATGACGAAAATCTGTCCCGATCTGGTCATGAGCGCTGATTGGTTCGATCGGTAATTATGCATTATTAAGTCCGTAAATATGCGGGACAGGGAAAATACACACCAAAACAAATCTGGCGTCTTGTAATTGTAGCGGTGGTTTGTGTAAAATGGGGTTAACAAGCCTACACGACTTCGACGGTTTGTGACATCTGTACATTTTCCGTTCACTGTTCGGTTACTCGACCTTTTTGTCGCTTCACTCGAGTTTATGAAGGGCACTTCATGCTGTGTTATAAGGAGGAATTTTAAGAAGAGTTGAGCCGTTAGACTGTGCCATGGCAAATTTTTAGAGGTCATAAGTCTACATGATTTCCGCTGTTATCTGTGTGTTACTTCGTGGATTTTGACACCTCCGTAAACAACTGTTTGAGAGTACAGAACTGATATCATATTTGCCCTCGTACCTTTTTCTTCAGAGACGCTGTAGCTTTACTTCGAGAAAGCTATACACCGTTGTCTAGTGAAATTCTAATTTTTCTTTCAGCTATCTGATCGAGCTTATGTTTTTCAAGCTTGATGTAACGACATGCAACTGTTGACGTGCAAGTCTGTTGAATTTGTCTTTGTTCGGCTTAGTCAAGACCATGGTTTCGATCTTCCATGTGGATCTCATCAGTTACCGGTATTTGTAAAATACTCCGTACGTCTGAAGTTATTAGCGTAACTCGTGCATTCGTGAGAAATGTAGGCCGTTTGCGGCTTGGCACAAAACCTTTCGTGACTGCAAATGATAATTTATTCAAGATTATTAAGTTCACGCTTACGTCATCAGTATGGAATTTTCTGCGGTGAATCGCAGACGTCCTTCACGCGAAACGCCACTCGGGCCGGGAGCGAAGAAGGACGGCTGTTTTCGCAGGCTAATCAACCTCACTCACCTCAGCATAGGGTTGTCTTTGTGTCTTCAATGCAATTCAGCCGCAATTCGCGACCATTTGCATCGAAGACACAAATGGATGGATGACACTGTACTAGAACTGACTAGAACTGCTTGTGTACCACCCTTTGGGTTCTAACCAAGTACTACCCATCACCCCTAAGGGCCTGTTCACATGGAGGTGGGGGATCCCAGGTAGGTGAGGTCCCCACCTTGGTGGGTTACCAATCTCTCCATACAATCTCTCTTTTTTTCTTGACTGCTTTCACATGAAAGGTGGGGTACCTCACCTAGGCGGGTTGCCTGGTTGCCTAACCCGCTTAGGTGGGGTAAGTTTTCTCCATATGAATGCTGAATGTTGGGTGGGGTGATGTTTAGCTGGGCATTTATCCATTATAAAACCAACTTAAAGGCTGACCGGATGGCTAAAAATGTTTAATTTAACGCCCTATATTTCGGTTAGACAGGACTAACCTTCCTCAGGGGCTACACTAAATGGAAAGGATTTTGAGCAGAGCCTATCGGCGATGTACACAAAGATATGCCGATGTTTAGTTTAGCAATTGATTTCTTCGATGAATTTGGCCTTGAAAGGCTCACTGAGCCAAAAAAGCCCTTGAATGAAATGGGCAGTGACTGTAAATAAGAGCTTGACAAAGTACAAGCTCTTATTGAAGGTCCGGTAATATGGGCAACATTTTTCTTCAACTTGTCTCACAACATTGTTGCGTTGCAAGCTGAAACCCTATGTTGCACGTATTACCACGTTTGTGACCAACTTGTCTCGCAGCAAAATACAGTGTTGCAAGTCTGCCGAATTTTACACATATAATTGGTCAATCTTGTGCAATTGAAGATGACTCCTGCTTTCATATAATTTAGCGTTTCCACCAACTTTCACTTCGACTTCTGGCCGCCATTTTCTTCTCAATTATCCAGCCAGGGAAGTTCTGTCATGCAGTATAAAGCTCAGTTTCATTTCAGATAGCTAGGCAAAAAATTGTATTTTTGCAACAGTTCTTCCAACCCTTTTTACTTTTTTGCTTCTTGTTTTGAAAGGACAAACGAGGTGTTCCAAAGCCTACGACAGTCCTTGAGGTCTACAGGGCAAATTTATGATTTTACTGTTCCGAGAGTTACTAGTGCACTTCGAATCCAGACTGTCTTCACGGCCCACCATGTTTTTTTTTTATTCGCCGTGTCCTGAGCTTCTTGAAAGCCAATCACAAGCGTTGAATTCAAATTTGTTGCAAGACAAGTTGTAGCTGTAGTGGTAATACGAGCAGCAAAACTAAATTTTGTTGCAGAAAGTAGAACTCGAGTCTACTTTGCACAACATGTTGCCTCAACTTGCAACATTGTATTTTGCTGCGAGACAAGTTGGCCACAAATGTGGTAATTAATGCACAACAATGTGTTTCAACTTGCAATGCAACAATGTTGCAAGACAAGTTGAAGAAAAATGTTGCCTGTGTTACCGGACCTTAGAGAAAGGTTATCACCAAGTAAACAATCTGAGAAACAATCTGGAAGCATTTGGAAACCTCACCCCAGCACCCTGGGGTTATAAATATTGCATGTGAAGGCTAGCTTTCTTTCACCACAGGTAGGTGGGGTACCTCACCTACCTGGCATGGGGTGACCCCCACCTCCATGTGAACTGGCCTTACGAGGGCATACTCGAAGAATTACTAAATAAAGAAAGATTATTCAAGCTAAGTAAAATGATCAAACACAAACAGAGTGTTTCATACCAGCTAACCCCTTTAACAAAACAATCTTCCATGTCTTCGTATCTGTAGTCTATCGACGCGTAAAGGTTGTCTGAATGGACGAAACGTGCAATTCAACAGATAAACAAATAGATGATTCAAAATGACAGCATGCTAAATTAAAGTTACGTTGACATCACTAAAGGTCCACAACAGCTGGATCACATAGAATATCATGATCAAAACGCGATATCTTACACGGCCTGTAAAGCCAGTTAAGATCTCCCCCCTGTGACTTCATGGAACGTGGCCGCAAAATGATGTAAGTTGCGTCAATTATACATATGATTCCTGTAATAAACTGCCACCAAGCTACCCACGAAGGCATGGAAACCTTCTTTTCGTTAGCCATCTTCACTCACGGAAGCTCACGGAAGCCAGATATTAATGGCAGCCCTGACCCATGATACATTGCGCGAACTTCCTCTTTGCGGCGCGAACGGTGGGATTTCTTCCGTTTTGGGTTGCGAGCTTTTGCGACCTCAAACACTACCTGGCGGAAAGTGGAACTACGTTTTCCAAACTCAAAAACAAGCTCGGACTGACCCCCATATTCTATTATAGAATTGTAACAAGAATGATAAGATGCAACTTTTTGCAAAGTTTAAAAAAAAATTCTGTAGAGTAGGTTCA
>JAHPZR010003148.1:47500-50000 GCA_019787425.1 Platygyra sinensis | reverse complement strand
AGGCTAAGCCAAGGGGGTCGTACAACCTCGAGATATTGGATAGGACAGCCCTTTTGGTCAGTTTTGTGATGTTTGTTTCTTTAACAGCAAAGCTCAATACGTCTGTCTGAGGATTCCATCCAACGCCTAATGTCTTCACGCCCTTTTCTCCATCTAAATTGACAGCGGTCGGCACAACTGGGCTTTCGTCAGGTTTTTCTTCATCGGGTTTTCTCAAGGCAGCTTGTGAGAGGTCATTAAGGACGATCTGAGAGGATGATATCCACTCCTTTATCTTGAAGCTACCGGTTGCTAGAACTCTGTCAAGTTCCGTAATGCTTTGTACGGCTTTCCCTGTTGTTGGGCAAGAATGGATCAAATCGTCCATGTACCTGTCTCGTCTCAAGATCACCGCAGCATGTGGGTTGTCTTCTTCGTTATCTTTGGCAATTTTCAGCATAACAAAACTTGCCATGTCTGGAGAGGGCTTGTCACCAAAGGTCACTCTTTGTAAGGCATAGATGGTGGGCGTCTTTGTGGAATCCAGGTTTCTCCAGAGAAACCGATGGACGTGTTTGTCTTCTTCTGGTAACTCAATCTGCAAGTACATCTTCGAGATGTCCCCCACAAAGGCAATAGGTTCTTCTCGAAAGCGAAGCAAAACGCCAAGGAGATTTCCAATAAGGCCTGGACCCTTGTGTAAGAAGGAGTTTAGGGAAACACCTTGATACTGGCACGCCGGATCGAATACTATTCTCAGAGGAGTGCTTTTCTTGTCAGGTCGGTATATCCCGTGATGTGGGAGATAATGTACTGGTTTGACTTTGGCTTCTAGGTCCCTTTCACTCAGACGATGGGCCCAGCCATTCCTTTCATACTCCATCATGGCGTTGTCATACAATTTAGCCTTAGCTTCGTCCTTGAGAAGGTTCCGTTCCAAAGAGAAAAGCCTCTTCTCCGCCAATGGATAGTTGTCTGGAAGAAGATACTTGTCCTTTTTCCAAGGAAGGCCTACCGTGTATCTGTCCCCTACACGCTTACAGGAGCTCTCCATTAGATCTATGGCTTTATTTGACAACATGGCTGCCCTTGAACACGAACAGTCTCTTGCTTGTACACCAAGAGTTTCCAGCTCGTAGAACTTTGCAATGTTCAACGGTTCAACAAAATTGATACTGCACACGGCATCTGATTTCTTGGTATTGTCGGAGCCAATGACAAACCATCCCAATTTCGTTCTCTTGCCGACGGGATCAAAGGGAAGACCTTGACGAACTTCACATTCGGCATGCAGATGACTGTACTGAACGCCAAGAATAAGGTCTACAGGGCCGGCTTTATGTGACAGGACAATGCCACTGAGATGGGTAAAGACATTAACCATTGACGATCCAACGGAGGGACATTGAAGACAGTTTTATCAATCTCGTGTGCTTCTATGCTGAATTCTTCACTGCCTTCTATGGGAGAGATCCAGAACTTGAGACGCCTGCTCTCGGGTTGCCTCACCGTCTCGCCACCGACAACAGCCAGATCTATGCGCTCACGTTTCCCTTGCAATCCTAGGGCTACAGCGAAATCCTTACGGATGACTGTCGTAGTTGCTCCACTGTCAATGAGAACATTTCCTTCTCTAACGCGACCATTGGCTGCTCTAAAACGAACTCTTACGACCGGTAAGATGCCGTTCTTGTCCAAGACAGAGGCGACGCCACTTGCTGTAGGAGGGTCAGTGTGCAATAGGCTATGATGGAACCTTTGGCATCCATTAATATCACATTTCTTCCTTGACCAGCAGTCTCTTGTCATGTGACCTCGGCTGAGACAGGAAAAGCACAACCTTGCCTTTGTTACAAGTTCGAACCGTTCATCCACCGTTGAGTCCTTCAGGGTGAGACATTCGGGTACTGGTGACTGCCTTCGCATATAGGACACTTCCGTGTTTTGCCCTTTGTTCTTCGGGTGAAAAGGATACCCTTTCTTCCTCGGCCACCTCCACCTGATTCGGTTTTCGTATTCCTGGAGTCTCTCTGGATATCGCCAAAGTCTGGGTCGAACTCGGCCTTCACACGTTTCCGCACAAAGTCACCTATGTGTTTTAGAGTGGGGATCTGGCCTTTCTCTCTGATATCTGCGACCACACCTTTCCATTTGTCGACGAGATGATCTGGCAGGCGCATCATAATTCTTCTCAAGCTGTCATTGGCGTTGATGTCTGCATAATAATTGAGACGATGCATGATGGAGAGACAGTTGATGATATCCGGTGAGAATGCTTTGAGAGCCTCTCGATTGTTTCTTCCAATCTTCTGTCCCGTTGTCAGTTTGTTGACCGCTGCTCGGGCTATGACACTTGGCTGGCCGAATTGCTCCTTTAAAGATTTCAACGCTGTAGCATACATTATGCCCTTTGATCCCAGGCCAGTGATAGCTCTTTCAGCTTCACCTTTCAGCTGCATTCGTAACTGAATCATTCGGGTGTCATCTTTAAGGTGTACCTTGTCGTGGATGTGGATCTTGA
>JAHPZR010003148.1:30000-40000 GCA_019787425.1 Platygyra sinensis | reverse complement strand
TCTCATCGCAACGCACGCAACATCCTCGGTCCGGATACACGGTACTCTGTAATAGTAAATTAGCGAACTCCCTTCTTCGGCAGATAAAACCAACGCTTTCTTTTTACGTGAAACGTACGACGAGTGACATTTAGGTCAGCGGTTAAATTTGAATGTGAGATTTGATTGGCTGAACACTGAAATTTGCGTCACACTATAGCCCTTTTCACGGTTAGTTTTTCTCATTTGCATTACAATATAATCCAACGTGGATGCGAGGCAATTTCGGGCTAAAACTGCAAAATAACCCGAAATTGCCTCACATACATGCTAGATTTCATTGTAATGCAAATGAGCAGAGGTAACCGTGAAAAGGGCTATTGCACGAAATGCTGCAGATGGTGGATACACGAAGAAATTTGTTGCGCGCAATGCTGCAGAAGTAGGACGAGATTCTACTGCTGCAATATTGCGCGCAATATTGCGCGCAACAAATTTTGGATACACGATGCAATTCAGCCATTGCGCGCAAAATTGCGCGCATTATTGCACCGTGTATCCGGACCTTTAAATGCAATGCATTCTGGCAAAAAGTCATGAATTCGAGAATTCGTACTCCCTTTTACATATTCTTTTAATTTTAAATCCTGATTTAATGTTGCTGCTCGCTCGCTACGCTCACTCCGCAACAATTAACTTGACTTATGTAAAAATTTGCCTTTCCT
Source organism: Platygyra sinensis (assembly GCA_019787425.1). Taxonomy (NCBI): domain Eukaryota; kingdom Metazoa; phylum Cnidaria; class Anthozoa; order Scleractinia; family Merulinidae; genus Platygyra; species Platygyra sinensis. The sequence goes on along the minus strand of JAHPZR010003148.1, from coordinate 39,296 downwards.
TTATTTCAGGGTGAAATTTCTACTTGCAAAACGTGTATTAAGTTCAAATTCTTGCGAAGAAAAGGGCACTTGCACGCAATATCTATTCACTCCCACAAAGCACCCAACCCAATAACAATTTCAATTGATTTCGTATCATAACGATTCAAATATCTTGTGCAAATGAATTCTTCACAGTTCAGTTCATAGGGTAACTGTTAGCATACTTAAAGTTGTTCTCCCCTTCGGCAGCCTTATTACCATTTAGGTATACTAGTCATATATATAAACTGTTGGTAAGAGTTTACCGAGTAGTACTACTAGCTACACTACTAAAAAATAACTCGTGCACGCTTTGCGGGCCTATGTTTTTATTCCTGCAATGTAACCTGGCGCGGCCTGTTGCCAAAAAATGGCGGCTGGTGAAATTTCGGATCCTGAATTACGCCGCCAACTCAAGGCTTTTGGTGAGAATGTCGGCCCTGTAACTGCTACGACGAGGAGCCCTCTTCTTCGAAAGTTGAAGCGGTTGCAGAATGAATACAAAAGCAGTCAGCCTCCTCAAAATAAGAGAGGTTTTGCCCCGTCATCTTCTCAGGGGGCTCTGGGACTGCCATCCAGAATAACGGCGCGAAATCTTCCATTTTTGGTTGTTCTTTGGCTTGCCATTACCAGCATTGTTTGCATCATCGACGCTTTGTTTGTCCTTTTGCGACCTCATACACTGCCCGGAGGAAAATGGAACTATATTTTTCAACCGTGTAAGCAATAGGCCTAATCACGGTTTTTGACGCCACCTTGTTGCCAGCCAAGGGAAAGAGGTCAGAAATCATCTGGAACACTGTCTGGAAATCATATGGCAAATAACTTTTTTGAAATAGCGATTTTGCACAACTCTTGAATCGCAACCTTACCATACTGGGTAGCAGATTTTATTCACCGAATAAAACATTTGAAGGACGTAGCTGAGCTGGGAATGAAAATTTAACTGAACGTCTTCTACGCGTCACCCAGCCAAATTTATAGAAAATTGTATGGAAAATTAGAAAAAAATTAAGCTTAATCGAGCGTCATCTAGCCAATGTACATCCTTCAAAATTGGTGAATACAATCTTCTACAAAGTTGTTTAATGTTGCAATTCACAAATTGTGTGAAGGTCAATTGTTGAAAAAGTTATTTACCTTTGGATTCTTATACTATTACTGTAAACTCCGACCACTTTGCCTTTACATCAAGTTGGTGTCAAAAACCCTAACGTTACTTGCAACTACCTATCCACATGCCTGTCAAAAACATGTTCTGCCAGCCAAATATCAGAGTTCAAAGTTTTGACAATCAAACTTCAAAGTTTACCTGCCCACTTGAGGATGTTTTGGTGCAAATGATCACAGCTGATTCATCTGCTGTTTGGCAATACATGGCGTTTGCAATAAAAAGGCTAGGTAGGAATTTCAAGCAAGGCGTACACTGTCAAGTAATTTACGAATCCAAGTGATAGAACTTGTACAACTTCATTCATATAGGGAGCTTCTTCTGCCATATACTGTGCAGACAATATTGAAGTGAACCCTTTCTTCTTTAAAGGGGTAAGTTTCTGAAGAAACTTTGGTGCTGTGTAGGTGGGGAGTATTACAAGGTAATATGGTTTTATCAACTGTGTTGATAATGACGTGAATTGGCCACCAATATTTAATTAATTGAATCCGCTGCAAACTGTAAAAAAACCAGTCAATATTAGATAGAAATCCCTCTATTGATTTCCTATCATTTAGTCTGATTTTCAAAACTGTAAACGATAAAAATCCTGTACTCATTGCAGACTTTGCTTCCCCTCAAGTCTTCGCAGACTGGTGCCAATACATTCCCAAGCTTGCAGGTAAACTTTGAAGTTTAATCATCAAAACTTTGATTTTGATTGGCCCACAGAACATGTTTTTGTCGCCTGTGTGGACAGGTAGTTGCAAGCAACGATGTTTCCTCTACTGTTCATTTTAACAGATAGATTTGTCAGCCGATGTAAGCTTATCTTGCATCTATTTTCATTTTTTGTGTCAGACAACATTTACATCGAAGTTGACACTGGATACAAAGATCTTAAAGATGCATTTGTGATTGGACAAAGCTGGTAAGTGCAAAGAAGGACAAAATCCCTGCAATAAAGATGTCAACGTGATTGCTTGCTGTACATTTGTCTTGATGATGACATGAAATGACTATCAAATGTTGTGCGTTTTAAAGCAAATTAACAAGAATACCGTGTCACCCTGCCTTACGACCACCTCGTAATTACGGCCTCTTTATTCTGGCCCAAACTGAAGCTCAGTCAGTCATATTCTGATTTAAAGAACCCTTTTAACACACCTTATTCCAAAATGGCCACCATTAATTTTAAGTATTCTTTTGTTTACACTGGCACCCCGCTATAATGAACCCTGCTATAACGAAGACCCTGTTATAACAAACAACACATGAAAGCCCGGCAGAATTATAGTTAAATATGTGGAAACAAACCCCGCTATGATGAACCCCCCCCCCCCCCCCCGCTATAAGGAATAGATTTTGACGGTCCCAACGCACAATTTACCTCACTATAACGCATATTTTGTCCTGTCGCTCACTGTCCATAAAAACTGCATGATGATACAAATGGTTGATAGACCAAACACGACTCCCATTGGTCAAGATAGGTAAACTTTGACCTTCAAAGCTATGCTTTATTTAAATGTACCTGTTCACGCGCAAGTCTGTAGACTGTTTTTCGTGGTGTATATCCCATTGTTCAGCTTGGTCCAGCTTGGTTACCCCGCTATAATGAATATTTTTGCTGTTAACCAGATAATTCGTTATAACGGGGTCTTCGCTATAATGAAGACCCCGCTATAACGAACTTTTTTTCAGTACCGCGGCACTTTGTTGTAGGGGGGTTCCACTGTACTTGCAAATTAGCCCTTGTTGCCTTGTTTAAAGGAAAGTATTGCTTTGAATTTTGAGTTTAAGAACGAGGCATCAAGGGCTAATTTGCAATAATTAATAATACCTCCTCTCAGTCTGAAATGCAGACAATTCTAGTTTCTTCACTTCTTGAGTGTGCTGTCTAAACCTCCCAAATGCATCATAACTCAGTAATACTCATCTAAAAGCATGATTCAATATTTTTCATACATTGCAAATGGAAATAAATTTTTTGTGAAGTGAGCCTAACTTTGTTCATGCCATGAGCATGAATCATTGGATAATTTGCATGTTTATAATAGCAACAACCACAACAACAATAATAATAATGATAAGTAACATTTATATAGCGTTAATTCAGACAATCTCGGGAATTGAAAAAATCCTCTGTTACTAGAGCTATCTGCTTACGAGAATTATTCCCATAAGCGGACACCTAAGAAAAATGGGGCCGTTTTCCACTTATAGGGGAGTAGCAGGTGTGTTAATTATATGTTATTCATCAGACTCTCGATTTGTCAAACAAACAGACAGTTCTCGCAAACAAAGGTCATACAGTATTTTTTTATTTTTGTATCATTATTGCAAATTGAAGACAAACTTCATTGCTAATTGTCAATTATTATGCATGGGGTGTCTGCTTAGGAGAGAGCAAACACAAAAGAAAAATCCAATTTTTAATTTTCAAAACTGTCAGCTTGCAAGAGAGTGTCTACTTACAGGAATATGTGAACACAGAGTTTGACTGGAAGCTAAAGAGGGAATTTGAAAAACAGTGTCTGTTAGTAGAGCTGACAACTCTTGCAAGTTAGAGTATCCATTAGCACTTCACAATCTAAATGAGTAATTGAGTAAATGAAAGCAAAACAAATTAAACTGTTACAATAAAAGTGGACTTCAGTTACCAGAGTTCGACAGTGTAACTTTGCTACCTTTGTTATGACAAACATCTTTTACTAAGTTTTTTTTTTTGTGGTTCTTTATAGGATGAACGTGGTAGAGGTGTGCCTAAACATCATCACTTTAATGATGGTGAGTTAGTCAGAACAACATTTTGAAATCATTTGTAGGCTTTTTACTTTCAAATGTTAAGTTTCATTGTCCAGTTATATGCAAGCAATAAATTCTTTTTTTTCTCAAACAGTATGCTAAAAACCCTGTGAAGTCAGTTGTATTTCTATGGTGTTCCAACATCTAACCTATCAATAATTTTAAAAGAATCCTGTCAAAATGGTTGATATTTTCATTTGAATGAACTTCAATTAAGCCTAATGCCAAATCAAAATTAATCTATTATACTGGTAATTCAGTTTTTAAATATTTTGAATATTTCAATGTGATACCAGAACACAACCACAGACTATCGTTCATTCAGGTTCATAAGTTGAGCTTTCTAAAATGTACGGTCTCTGTGAAAAGTTGACTTCAGGCTTTGCAAAGGGTCTACAATCTCCACCAAAAAGTATCACCAGATCACATGTCAAATGGTTATGTCACATCCACGAAACTGTGTGGCATTTCATCAGTTGACAGCTAGGATCACAAGATTCATAAACATTGTAATTGGAAATATGAGTGATAGTGAAATGGCCTTTGTCAAGAGAACACAGAAAATAAGACGCGTTGTAACACTGGAGGAGAATTAAAGATTTGTCAAGTACAAGTGAGTTGAGTGTGTGAGTTAAGGTGTACCCCACAAGTTCGGTATGTACAGAGGTAAACTTTAGGCAGATGGGTTTCATCACCAAACTTTTGAATTGCTCAAAATAAACAGTAGTCCAGTCCTTTGATTTAACAAGAGAAAAAACAATGGATAACTGGGAGGCAAAAAAAATAATAAATGAAGTAAATTATGAATCTTTCGTGGTGGTGCTTGGTTAATGTTTTTGATATATAATGTTATTGATAATTGAATGGCTTGGTGCAAGACAGTCGTAAGTGACTTTTTCGGGTAAACTTTTTTTCCCTTCAAAAGTGCCTGAATTTTTGCATGTGCTTTTCAATTTAGTAGAAAAACATTCTCCTGTATCTTTTTTTTGGCTGAAATGCTCTTGTTCCGTTTTGTAATGCGTTCATTGTGAACGCTTCGATATTTTGACTTCGTTTTTCTCAGAAGCAAAGTGCAAACCAGCCAAAAAAAATACAAGGGAATGTTTTAGTACTTCATTGAAAAGCACATGCAAAACTTCAGGCACTTTTGAAGGAAAAAAAATTTTACCCGAAAAAGTCACGCCTGTCTTGCACCAAGCCATTCAATTACCGGTAGTTATACGTAAAATTTGCCTCACTTGAACTTTTCCCTGTATATATTTTGATGTTTGTCAATGTTCTTGCGAACGGGTCAAAATTCAAAAATAAGACATCGCTTCTTACTTTAAACTCGTTTAATACTGAGAAGCTCCTCATCTGTGACATCTGCACTGCTTAAGATTGCATAGATGGCCTTTTTGGCAGCTTTTATCATGACCTCGTGGACACCACTGAAGTGCGGGGCAAGAAGAGGGTTGAAGTGCCATTTAATACCATAGCACGCTGTTTTCTCCTGAATCTTCTCTCTGTCTAAGCCTGCTAACTCTTCTAATTCATTATTCGCTTCCACAAAATTTGTGCCATTATCCAAAAGGACATCTTTTGGGAGGCCACGTCGGGACACCATTCGCAAGAATGCATTCAGAAAAGAGTCTGTGTCAAGGCCATACGCTACCTCCAAATGTACTGCCCTCGTACCTACAGTAGACAATCATGTAAACAGGCACAAATATCTCTTATGGCGGGTTTTTCCTCTTCCCTGCTTGGTATAGAATGGCCCAGCAAAGTGAATAGATGTCTGACTGAAAGCACGCAAGGACTTCTGGGTTCAAAGCTCTGGTAAGGGAGCCATAACTTGTTTGGCAGGGGGGACCTTTCTCCGTCTGCACATGAAACATTCTTTCTCCCACTCTCTGATGGCTTCTCTGGCTGAGACTATCCAGTATCTGCTTGAAAGGTGAGCAAGGACTTGGTTTGTGCGTCCGTGTTGGTTCTTCTCATGACTGTCCTTTATGATCAGCTTAGTTATCTGGTGACTTCTGGGAAGAATTATGGGATAGCGAGTTTCCCATGGTAAGCAATCTGCGAATTTGAGCCTTCCGTCACATCTAAGTACACCTTCTTCATCCAATACTGGCTTCAGAGGCAACAACTTAAGACTCTCCAGGAAGCCCTTTTCCTAACTTCAGTGCTTGGATTTCCTCCAGAAATTCTTCTCTTTGAGCCAGTCTAATAAAATTCATTTCTGAAGTGACAATTTCCTCTGACCCCAGAGCTGCTTTCTTGCGAAACATTGATGGCAGGCGGCAATTTTCTAGGAAACGATTCACTGTTGCGGACACCCTTGTAAGCCCAGTCCAGCTGGAGTACCTGGTCGGATCCAAGCGGTCTTCTGTCATTGTGGAAAGAAATGAGCGTTCCTGTGAATATTCTTGGTACTGCTTGCGGACTTCTATGTCGGCTTCCTTTTTGATTCCAATCTCCTTTTCTGGCCATCCTGTTTCCTCTTGCATCAAGAACGCAGGACCGTTCCACCAGTTTTCTTCATCAATAAGTGTACAGACACTTAGTCCTCTTGTCAACAGGTCAGCTGGATCCTGCTTGGTTGGCACATGCCTCCACTGTTCTGGGTTGGTCAAGGACTGTATTTCCCCGACACGGTTCGCTACAAAAGGCTTAAATTTTTGGCTACAGCCATGGATCCAATACAATACATCCACACTATCTACCCAAAACAACCATTCATGTTTGGGAAGATTCAGAATGTTCCCAATGGCCTCAGCAAGTCGGAGTCCAACTACTGCAGCCATTAATTCAAGGTGAGGGATGCTAACAGCTTGAAGGGGTGCGACCCTCGATTTCGAAGCTACCAGGTGACAAGTGACAGATCCATCTTCATATAGATGTCTTGAATATGTAGCTGCACCATATGCCTGCTGAGATGCATCAGTGAAGGTGTGCAAGGTAATCTTCTTGACTCCCAATTCAGTCCTCAAGTATCTAGGTACAGAAAGGCGGGGAAGTTCCGAAAGCTCTTCAAACCACTCCTGAGCCTTCCTTGACAAGCTTTCTTCCACCAGATCATCTCAGTCAACTCCACTTTCCCACATCTCTTGAAGAATTATCTTGGCTCGAATGATGTATGGCGACAAGAACCCAAGAGGGTCAAACAAGGTGGCAATTCCCTTCAAGAACACACGCTTAGTACTGCAGTGATCTCTGCTGGGCGGATGGACTTGGTACTTGAAATCATCTTCATTGGGGGTCCACAACACACCCAGTGTCTTCACAACAGGCAGTTCTCCTCTATCAAGATCCACCTCTGTAACACAATCAGCATGTGGGATGTGCTCCAACACCTCCGGTACATTAGACAGCCACTTCCTCGCGTGCATTCCAGCTGAAGCCCATAACTGTGACAACTGCTTGTACAATTCGATCCCCGTCTTCTTGTCTGGAACAGAGTCCATGCTATCATCCATGTAAGTGCTCTTCAAAACCGTCTCTGCCCCAAGGGGAAACTGTGATTGGTGCTTCCGAGCGTGCTCTTGGATAACAAACTGCGCCAGAAATGGTGATGAATTTACTCCAAAAACAACCCGCTCAAATTCAAACACACTGGGATTTTCTTTGGTTTCCATGTTATGCCACAAGAAACGATGATAAGGCCGGTCAGATGGGTTCAACTTAATTTGTAAGTACATTTCCTTAATGTCACACATTAGGGCAACTGGGTCGCATCGGAATCGAAGTAATACAGCAAACAGGTCATTTTGGAGCTTGGGACCTTGCAGCAGAAAGTCATTAAGAGAAACTTCCTCACATTTTGCAGATGCATGAAATACAACTCGGACCTTTGCTGTGGATTTATCTGGCCTCAGAACTGGAAAGTGTGGTAGATACCATACTTATCCGGCTTTTCTTCCTCTGGTAAGACCTTACGGATGTATCCTTTATCTTGGTACGTTTCAAGTACATTGCTCTAAGCCTTGGCAAGTTCTGGGGATTTCTGAAGTCGTTTCTCTGTGTTTTGCAGACGGGGCATGGCCATTGTGAAATTATCTGGTAAGTCATGGTCCTTGGTTTTCCAGGGCAACCCGACACTGTAGTGGCCATCCTCAAAAGTCAAGGTCTCAGCAACCATATCTCTGGCTATCTTCTCCTCTGGTTTGACTATCTGGATTTCTTTGGAATCATCAACGTCCCAGAATTGCGGGACAAGATTGTTCAGTTCGTGTGAGTCCTTCACCAGAAATGTGAAATTGGTTTGAGCTTGGCTTGCTTGTAACTCAGGGTTCCCGATACAGGTCCTACCCAGTGGTGTTAATCTGGCGATGGGCTCTCCCGGTCTTCCCCTAACATCTTCCAATGAATACAACAGATCAGCTTGATCCACCCCGATGAGCTGGTCAACAATAGGCCTGGGCCGCACTTGTGGGAACTTTATGCGCTCTAAGTGCTTCCACTTGGTTTTGTACAAGTTCCAATTCAAAACTTGCATGTTGCCTGTGACTCGTTCAGTAATCGGATGCTTGTTTGTGCACTCTTCCATCCAAACTATTGATCGTGAACTCTACAACTGAGGAGTTAAGCTTCTCCTCATTGTCATTAAGCACCTTCACAGTTAACTCGTGTGGTTTCCCTTCCAGTCCCAATTCTGCAGCAACATCACTGTTCAAGTAAGACCTACTGCTTCCTTCATCCAGGAGAGCATTCACTTTCACTTGACTGTCTTCCTCCACTGGCCAGATACACAGGAACAGTCCGTAGGGCCACAAACTCGGAAGGAACAGTGAGTTTCATTGTAGTCGTCGTCATATGGGTCCTCTCATTTGTCTCTCCTTCTTCAGCTGAACCACTTACAGATGTGGGCAGCAGGTCTGACCCGGCTGTGGAATCACTCTGGGGGTCTTGACTTCAGCTTGATCCTCATGAAGCATTCGATGATCATATGATCTGCAGCCATTTAGTACACACTCTGCTCCTAAAACACTCTTCACCTCTATGACCATCTGCTAGACAACAAAAGCATAATTTGTATCCTTTGGCTACTTTCCATCGTTTTGGCACTCTCATTCTTTTAAAGCTCTCACAAGACCAAATTCCATGTCACCCATTGCACACCTTACATGCCTGACTTGGTTTCTTCTTATCAAGAAGGGAATCTCTTGTTACAAAAGATGATCCTGCTGTGGGGCTATTCCTCTCTTTCTTAGGGGATTCTTTGAGAACACCACTTGTAGTCTCTGAAGCTGTGGTCAGGAACTCCAATTCTCTGTCAATAAACTCTCTCAATGTGCTCACATTCTCTGTTCAATGGTTGTCACTAACCCAC
>JAHPZR010003148.1:10000-25000 GCA_019787425.1 Platygyra sinensis | reverse complement strand
TCTCTCTTTTTTTGTCCTTTCAACTTTGTAGTCAGTATACTACTTTAAATGGGTGACAATTTCATTGGAATTAACTCTTTGCTGATTGCAGCAATTTCCAATGTTTTGCGTGACTATTTCTTTGGGTGACAGATTTACGCCGGTCCTGTCCATTGTGACAGCCACTCTGGATCACGGTTCTCTTGCTTGTCTTTTACAGCAATGCTCTGTAATTTTAGTAATAGACTTTCCCTTTCTGCATGAGAGATGGATAATAATCATTACAAGAAATGACAAATACCAGGATATTTATTTTCCTTTTAATCAAGTTCATTGTTAGTGAACGAGTGCAGGTAAATCCCAATAATTCACGAGCAATGAGTGCGTTAACATTTTATTATTCAAATTGAATACACTGCAAACAAAACTTGTCAAATGTTGAGTCAGCTGAAGCCATGGTGTAAATAATGACAGTGGTGTATTGAATTTACACCACAGCTATTACGCCATGGTAATGATGTCAAGAAGTTTGTTTTGTCACAACCCAGTTTCATGTGGTACAAATCAATCAATGAGAAAATCAGAATTCGTACAGTGTATGAAATTTGAATAATTAACAACTATTCACCGAAGTGGAGGTAGCTAGCGATGGATAATTAGGTGAATAGTTGTTTTAGTATGCACTAAAACAGTGACATAATATATGCTCCAAAAAATTAATTTGGATGATTTCTTCACTTGTCACGGATGCAAAGGGGGAAGCCATTTTTGCTCGAGTTGCCCAGAGGTAAATAGTTAACAGTTATCCTGCGAAATCGCGCAGAATATCGCCTGATACTTAGCCGACGAGGCCATAGGCCGAGTCGGCTAAAATCAGACAATATTCCGCGAGATTGAGCAGGATAATTGTTTTATTATTCAACAAATTGATAACAAAATTGATTTCCAAGCTCGTAACATTTTTAAACCTTTCTGTCGACATTTTTTCACTTCACTTTTTCTTCCCATGTACGAAGCTAATTGTATGCTTTCCATCTGTTCTCAAACATTCAGCAATTAATCCTCGATGGAAAGTGATCGAAGCAAGTTTGTTTACCTGTCACGTAGTCGATTTTCCTACATCTACGGAGCGACTTTCCCAAAATCATTGTTTTTCTCAGCACTTAAAATTTGATAAAACTTTCCAGAAGGGTATTACGTGAATATTCGCTTAGTAAATCCCCAGATGATTCACACGTTTGAATGCCGAGTTTAAGTAACATTTTTCTTTTCGTTCTGATTCATCAACAGCAAAAGATAAAGCAGATGAACTGCTTCTTCGCGTTATTCAATAAATACATGAAGCGATGTGACATGCGTGACATGACCTGATCTCCATTAGCTTTGTGCAATATGTTAATTTTCCGTTGTCGGCTCGTTGCTTTTTTCAGACTCTTTCTCTTTCACAACAATGAAACACAAGGAAAAGTTTTAGTCCTGAATAACAAAGGCACATCAGACGCACATGTATATGCGTATATACGCGTATAAATATACGCGTATGTGCGTATAACTATACTCGTATGCGCGTATAACCATACGCATATGTGCGTATAACCATACACGTATGTGCGTATAATACGCATCTGCGCAGTTAACATATATCTGAGCAGTACTATACGTATACCGCCGGATATCTGTTACCTACAGATGACAGATATCGAGAGCATCATGACCATATTTGGATAGTGTTACAATTTGTTGAATAATAACACAGGATATTCGGAGTTTGACTAGCCAATCAGTGTGCACCTTCAATGCTATCCCCTGTTTTAGTATAATAAATAACATTATCTCTATATTGGTGTAGATATAATAATATCTCCATAACTGTTTCTATAATATTATCTCCTTGATGTTCTCTGTGCATCATGATTTTTCACGTCAGTGCCTATATGACGTAATGAGTATGTCAACTTTTAGAGGTTTGATCAAACTCTAAGGACTGCCCCACCAGAAGCAACTTTAATAGACCATTTTTGACAAATTCAGCTTGGAAGTGAAGCTTTGAGGTCACAACAAAGGAAATTGAATGACCATGTTTATTCATTTCTTTTGTTTGTGTCGTCTAGGCGTTACTATCACGCTGAATTTCAATAATTACCGGGGGTATATCAAAAGTGGTGTATTGGCACCTGAGATTCATAGGAGAGTTTTCCGAGACTGCTCATCTCCCATTGCCATGATTTTATGTGGATATCAGAATAAGTCAACACAAATGACTGACAAATTGTACCTGGATTTTAATCAGTAATCTTGTCATGCAGACCCCAAAAAATCTATCACTAATTAAAAACAACTGAAAACCTCTCCTACCATGTGGCTTTGCAGTTTTCAGATACTTGTCCAGGGTTGGTATTGGTCCATACTGGAACATTCTTGATCCTTCCTAAGTTGTACAGAGTTCAAACTCTTGGTCATGCTTAAGCATTTTATATCAACCTACCCACCCATAGTTAGGGTGAATTCAGAAATGCAGATGTAGTTAAAAAAAACTTTATACTCTTATATGCTGATTTTGATGTCAACTAACCTTTAAAACAGCTGACTTGTCAACATAGTCTCTGGAGTAATGTGTCCTTCCATACAAGTGCATTTGAGGAGAATTGTATGAAACTGTAGGGACTTAAAAAGAAAAAGTGATCTTCATATTTAAATTCTGTTGCAACATGAATTCTTCATGACAGCATATGCTTAATAGTACTCAAGAAGTCTTCGCAGCTCCAGAAATGTACATCTGAACATGGATGAAAATGACTTAAAGTATTTTTTGAAATCTATTTAGTTATACTCACTTCAAATGAAAACTGAACACTGACAGTCAATTCCAGAGTGGTCTGAACCATAGCTTGTAATGCATGTTTAAAGAACATTGTACCTGAAGTCCTTCATCGTTGTATAGGCTGTTGCATGCAATGTGATTGACAGCTTGGAGCCACAACAGTTAACTGTCAATTATTACTCTAGGTCCCCATTTAAGTTCCTACTTTGTGAAATTTTGAAATGGCTATTAATCTTGAAGCCAATTATATTTTTACTTGAAAAGGTCACCTGAAGCCAATAGTTCAGAAATTTGATGAGTTTATAGTTAGGCTAACCTTTCTTCTGACATACCTGCACCTACAGCTGGTTTATACTTGTTCTTGTTACACCCAAAACGAGTGAGGTTTCCTGCCAACTCGCTTGTAATGGCAGGTGTCTGGTAAGTGTACCGTGTTGTTGAATCCAGAGTGTATGGTGGTTTATACAATGCTGGGACAAGATCTCCTTCAAAAACAGTGGAAATATTCACCCCTGCAAATAAATGTTTATTGCAGTAGTGTTATTATACTATTAGTATTTAGTAAATTATGAGCAAAGCAGAATTTTGACAAAATCAAAAATATCCCTGGCATTTCAATTTGGCATATAATTTCAGTTATGCAGGTGGTCATACAGATGATCGTGTAGTATTTTTAAGTGGTCTCTAATTTCTGCCTGCAAGCTTTGAGGCTTGGTAAATATCATTTGGTATTTCAAATTTTTGAAGAATAATATTGCTAGTTGTGAAACTTTGATTTTTCAACCATCTCAAACAAAAATACTATTCCATTCAAAACAACTAAGATAGACTTCAGCTTGTCAAATTTAGGGCGTGTTCGTTTGGGATATTCCAGAATAAGAATATATTCTGAAATATATTCCGGCTATTCTGCTCCTGGGAGCAGAATAGACGGAAGGGAAATCCAGGTATTCCGGAATGAGAATAGCTCCCAAACAAACGCTTAGTCACACTATTCCAATTATTCTTATTCCGGATTGATCCCAAATGAACGCGCCCTTAATTAGCTTATACATTGTTTTGCAGCTCAGATTAATCAATAATTAATTATTATTGGGCCATTCGAGGGCCTCAGGAGGGAATACTGTAGGTACATTAGTGACGAGGAGGTGCAGATGTGATTTTTGATCTGAGTACTTTTTGGTTAGAAGTTTTGTGGAGACAATTGGGTGAAGGCTTCTCGTAAAGACATTTTAACTACAAGTGTAAGTTCAAAAGTTCTGACTGTTTGGTTTTCTGTGCTCTTGGACTCATCTGACTTTTTTGGTCACAATTTGGCCTCATTCACACCTCCCTGACACTACTATATCAGAGTACCTGCCCCCCCTTCCCAAGATAACAAGTTAACAATAAAAAGTTCCAGTATAATGACATTATTAACCAACCAATTTATTTGTCATGAATGTTAACAGTACAACTGACTTTTTACTGGACTTACCTTGCGGAATTCCTGTGTAATCACTCTGATATGTTGATTTTGACTGGCCTTGTTCCAGTTCTCGCATGGTCTCTGGGTTTATCTCTTCCATGTGGACTGACGGAAGACGACTTGGGAATTTCCAGATCATGAATGCCTACCGATTCATCATAATCATGGAAAATAAAATAAGATTCAGTCACACGAGTTTAATTTACAACTTTTTCCCATTTCCCAGAAAAATGAAACGTGTATTTGAAATTTTCCCTGAATTTTTCAAATCATTATTTTTTTAAAAAAAAAATTTTCCTTCTTTTCTTTCTTTTTTCTATTTTGGTGATCATAATATATTTTATATTTGTCTTATTTCTGAAAATAGAATTGTTTTGGTGTTGAAATGAAATATAAGTGGGTGACAGACGAAACACGGGCTTTGGCCGTAAAAAGGATAAATTTAGTTAGAAAGGTCTTAAAACTAAGATTTTTAAAAATCATATTTTAAAAAAAACTACCGATGAAGTTAAATTAAAAAGCTATGGCATGGAAACTACCAAATATGACACTGGAAAAAAAAAGGTCTATGCCGCTGCGAGCAGGATTCGAACCTGCGCGGGGAGACCCCATTGGATTTCAAGTCCAACGCCTTAACCACTCGGCCATCGCAGCAGAACCACAGGAAGGAGTGTCAAACTTCTTATCTATATGTTTGGACGGTAGCATTACACATTTGTGGACGACATTTCACTTTTCAGATTAGAACTAAAAAGCCAAATAGACATATAAAGTTATATTAGCGAACGAGTCTCCTTTATTTCTTCTAAGAAACTGTCAATTCACGATTCCCTACCTCAGAGGGGTGGGGATTGTTTCTTCTGTTGCCAAATGCGCTTCCTTGACGAATCGCACCAGCTTTTCTTACGTTTTTATCGTTAAAGTCAGTCTGATAAGTTGATCGATTCTTATTTTCTCTGCTTGGAAATATCTTCGAAGTATCTGGCCTGTGAATGAAAAGAAAGAACGATTAACTTGTCTCGCATTCTAATTGTCCGTTCGCATTCCGTTGCTAAGCATCCTGTGAACGCCGATGGCGCTATGGCACACAAAAGTCAGTTGAGTTTCACCCTACGTTTGAGTTACCTCGCATTTCCCGCTGGAGGGCCAAACGTTCCTCCAAATTCCCTCTTATTTGTGGTCATGTAGAACAGCTCTGGGTTTTTTGTGTAACTGTGCTTGTGGTTTTCGGGAGAACGACCACATCGCAGTGGGACACTTCGAGGTCTTGTCGGAGTTCGCGCGCGAGGCCCTGTAACAAAACATTCTTAATTTAGCTAATTCTCTTTGACACTGAAAGCTACTCCTCTAAAAACATCGCACCTGTTGAATACCACGTTGCAGGATCCGATGACACTCCAATCTTTTCCATTATCTCTATGCACTTCTCTTTATCATGGTGCGTTCCCGAAGGAAAATACCTCGCAAGGTTGTATGCAAAGCCAGGCGTCACAACCGATTCATCGAGCTGCAGAGTGAAAGAAAATGCCGGTTGTTAAATAAATGTGATCTTTACAAAAAAATTAGCGTATCTGTGTTATTACTTGTAACACTTGGTCTTCTCCCCAAGCGTGCATTGGATTCGGGAAGCCCTCATTAATTTGACGCGGCGCCATTGTCGAAGTCATAACTCGGTTGTGTCGCAAAGCGGAAGTGACAACTTCGGGCCATGGATCAGCACCGGAAGTGCATTTTTCACCCCCTCCAAAAACGTGCAGCATACGAGTTACTGTGTCTGCTCATGGGGACCTAAATAACTACTGTTTTCCTCTTTGGATGATATTATGTTTTGGGATTTGAGGAGAAGGATGCTTCCACAAAACGCTTTGAAAACGAACAGTGCGAATCATCCATTCCGTAACATAATAATTAGCCTGTTCGGCAGATTTCGCGAAAGAAAATTCACTCTTTTTTTAATTCGCCTTTTCCTAGCTCACTTGCTATGATTGTGTCATTTGTATCCGCAGAATCTGCCCGGTTCATGTTAATTTCGGTTATAACACAGTGTGTATTCTAAGTCAATTCCTCAAACGTATCTTTTCCTGTAAAACTACTGTCTTTACTGCTTGGATCCACTTTGCAATCCCCAAGACTATATGAACTCTTTCTTCTGCATCAATTTAGTTTTTACCAGTTACCTACACCGATCAAAGACCTTGAAGTAGTGCAGCACTTGCTCGTTGCTATGCAGATTATACTCTGTTTTATTTTCTAGCGGGATCGAAATAAGATAAAGAGAGAGAATTTGTTAAATATTCTACTATCTTAGATATCACTTACTTTGGGTAACGTGCGGAAACCCCAAGCTTGTGCCATACCGGTAAATATTTTGTCCACTTAAAAATCTATTTCAGCCCAGTTCAAAACAGAACTGAAAATTGTAATTTTTTAGAAGAATGTTTGGCTGAAATGAAGTTCTATATCACAAAGCGAGAACATCCACCGCAGAGATCGCTGAACACAACATGATTGGTTAATGAATTTACACAAACTGGTGGGAAGCCTAATTGGTGAACACCTATTTTCTTTGATCGTCTCTGCCTTTTATAATTGTCTTTACTTGGTGTTATTTTAATGACGTTTAATAATGCTATAAAGGAAATCTTAGTTACATGTAAGTTTGACTGCGAACTTTCTTTTTTTGAGAATTATGTAGATTAATATATTTATTTTTGTCAAAACTTGTTCGCTTTATATCCACCAACGATTATTACGAAATTCAATATAACTTACATGGTTAATTAATGAGTATTGTTATACAGATTATATGATGAATCAGTAAAGCACTCATTGGAAATTCTGGAAAGGAAACCAGGAGTTCTTTTATCAGTTTATAAGCTAAACAAGCTTGAACTATTGCAAACAGAAAGGCTGGAGAGCGGCTTAATAATTACCCATCACTGGAAAAAAAAATTAATAATAACATACATATGAAGTAAAAAATAATTGCTGTTTATTTGAAAGGCTTTTCAAAGTAAAGGAGAATGTCTTTTCCCTTTCTGGAATATCTGTTTTCGTTTAGAGATATTTACGTTTTCTATATTGGAGCAGAGTTCTTCAAACTTGGTACCAGAAATGTTCATCACCAAAGAAACAGAATGACATGTTCTTGCCATAGCAACACCCTTGGCTCTCTCTGTGAATAACCAAACATCCTCATTTGCAACCTTTTAAAGTTAGACAGATTGTCTTGCTCGGAACACACATGGTTCCCACATTGTCTCAACTCTCCCCATTAGATTGCTGCGAGTGGATGATCCCTATTTAAGATAAAATCTGGGAATTTTGGTCTTAATTAAAACGGGACCAGCAGCATAACTGTTGTCATGGCAACTGCACGACGGGAAGTACAGATTTTTCATTTTTTTGTGATGTACAGCTTTGGTGCCATGTTCAAAGAACACTGCTTTAATATTTCTAGAGATATTCTCGATTGAGTGTTGTGATGTTATTGAAACCACTTATGACGTCATCACTTTCTTAATTTGCATAACGAAACGTAAACATTTCTAAAACGAAAAAAGATATTCCGAAAAGAAAAACGCCAATCTTCTTTACTCGGAAAACCTTCCAAATGAGCAGCCATTATTTTTTACTTCATAGGAACTTTAAATGTCTTCTTTCTTGACTTCTCTTGCAGATGCAAATAACAGCTGCGAAGGAGAATTCTCTCCCAGAATCTTTCGTTTTTTGAGGAAACAAGGCAGATGTACGCGCGTCTCTCGCGCGGTCTATTTGTGACGTCACGAGAAACCCATTTATCTCTGTCTAGCGGCACAAATGGATTCGCTAGCGAGTTGAAGTTTCATAAAAATACTAGCGCCGGCAAGATATAAGCCCTATAATGGGGCGGCAAAGGTCAGAAAGATTGGGATTTCACCAGAAGCAAAGATACCGCCTTTCTCGTCGATTCCTGGAATACATTGCTGTGAGTCCCGGAAAACTATTTTATAGGTAATAAATTCACGACTCATAACTGTCATAAATTAATCGGGTATTGTTTTCTAATAACTTTTTTATTAACTTGTGCTTACAATTTATTGACTATATCAATGAAAACAATAACAGTGTTCATCTGATCATTAGTTGCAATGAAAAAACATCATGAAAAATTTTTTTTTTTTCATCGGACATAGTTTTTATGCTATTTCAAGTTTTCTTACTTACAAAGGATTGATTCTTTTCTTACAAAATATACTATAAGTTAAGTTTGATAACTCATCACCAACATTGTGTCCTCGTGAGAATATAGTGTTGGTTTGTCCCATGCAGAGAAATTATCCTAATTGAACCACAGGGCACCCAGAAACTTTACAATGGTACATTGGAAAAGAAATGTTTTTGGTCCAGCTTCAGTGGGTTCTCTTATTGGACCTCTAAGGTGATAAATAATCTGCTAAAAAAAAAGGCTTCCTGCAGTTGTATTTTTGCTTGAATTTGGGTGATTTTGCTACAATTATGAAACAGAAAATAATTATTTAGTCTGTGTGTACTTAAGTACCTATTATAGTGTTAAAAGAGCAAAGAAAAAAAGAACAGAACAAAATTATGGCCGAGGCAATGTCCATGAGACCTTTTTGACTGGGGCAATGTCCATGGCAAGTTCTTTTTTCCCAGGTATTTAGGGTGTTTATGATAACAATAAATGACAAAAATAAAAAAATGCGGACTGAGGAAGGGCCTTGGTTTGCATGTAACTAGCTAACACCCTGATAAAGAGAGAAAAAAATGTACTACTCTATGAAGTTAATAAGAACTAAAAAATTATATAAAGAAGAAGCAAGTATAATCCCAATTATTAAAAACTGGATCATTGGATAATGCAGTTCGAGAGTTTTCATTGGCTAAGCCATCATGGTATATGAGCCATTATACCACGATCTACAAAAATGGTAAGCGTTTGCAAGATTTTTTGGGCCTTTTTGTTTTTATTGTAGTCCAGTTTTCTATATTTTGGGGGCGTTTTTAATAAAACAATTATTCCACTCGTGCTTGTTGGATATGAGATAATTATAGCCAACTCAGCGCTATGCGCCTCGTTGGCTATCTATCATCACATATCCAACACACACTCATGGAATAATTGTTAAATATCTAGATCTCAAATTTATAAAGCAGTCTATTTGAAATTACATCAAGAATAATATTATAAAGGGATGACATGCTGCTAAAAACATTTCCGTTATTTCTGCATTGTGGGCATTTGAAATCACATTGATGAATGACAACAAACTTAACAGCTTTAGCGAAACTGGAAAGCTGATGTTTTGGGCATTAGCTTTCAACAGGAGCAAGCAGTGTCTGGGAATAAACTCTGCTGCCTTATTTCTATAAATCAAACATTTCTGTGGGTTGCATTGTTTACAGTCAGAAAGAGCTCTCTCATCCCTGTCTGAAGCTTTCATAAGAAATGTGGTGCAAATAATTAGCAATTATTGAAGGAGGCTGAGTAGGATATGAAGGATTCTGCAGATCAAGGAGGGTGTTATCCACAGAGGCCAAAGGCTGAGGTGGATAACACCCTCTGAGATCTGCAGAATTCTTCATATCCTACAAAAGCGGAATTCAATAATATTTCCCCGTTCTTAAAGGAGTTTCGCCATTTCGCTCTGTTTTCCGCTCACTGAATATAACACAACCTTGTCCCCTGGTTTCCTCGGTCAACGGTTCAACAATCTGTAGTGCGCTGCACTTTTGACGTCATTTTGATGTCATCGGTTCAATAATTTGCAGCGGGCTGCACTTTTGACGTCATTGGTTCAATATTTGGTCGACAGCAGCTGGTTATGGTGAATTATGCATGTGGTTTTAACCAATCAGAAACGGGGAAATATTTTGAATGAATGAATAAAAAAATGTAATTAACTCATTATTATTGATTTTAATTAAGTGAAACATTTCTTAATGGTAACCAGAATCATTACAGTGTACCTATTTGAATTTCACTGCTGCTGTATTTTGTACTGTTTAGATATGACAAAAAATTCACAGTAACTCATTCATCTTAGCTGGAGAAGTCTTGGACTTAAATAAGGGACAGATCCAGGATTTTTCTTAGGAGGGGGTGCACCACTAAGGAATGGCATAACTGACTGGTGATGTATACAAATTTTAAAAGCAAATACCACAAAGAAAGCTTCATCTCAGGAGGGGGTGCACCCCTGCACCTCCTACTAGATCTGCCCCCTGTGAATTACATGACAGCACTAACTCCACTGAGATCCATAAGGTACCTTCCAGAAAGAACTCATACCTCCTTGAAGAGGGGATCTTTTCCAAGACCCCCCACTCCTCTGGGAATTTCAATTAAGCTTGATACATTTATTTAAATGTTTTCGTCTTAGAGAACCCCAAGGCCCCCAGGAAATTCCAATCCCTTCTGTGGGGGGAGTATGAATAATTTCTGGAACTGCACATTACATTACTACAAAAAACTATCAAGACAGGTTCGTACTGTCTTCTAAGGCAATTCTGCGAGTAAACATCTATTGAGGGGATGAAAAACAAGCAAAAAATACTAGAAAACTACAGAAAAAGATTGAAAACTTATCAAAACTGGAGAGACTTAAGCTTGAACGAAATGGTACTTTTAAAAGTCGCTTTGCATTGAAAAGGCAATCATTGATATTCTCATACTAAAAAAAAAATAAATTATAAAATAAGATAAACTGGAGCATTTTGCTGTTCTTTTTCTTCTCTAAATATTTCATTGCTCTCGGTTTCAGTAATTCAAATTTGGAGCTTGCAAATTATACGCCACATTCATATTTTTGGTATTGCACTGGGACTTGTTTGCAATCCAGGCTCATGTGCGAAAGTATCATTAAAATGATATTAATAATGTCAGTTTCAAGGTAGTCCAAGCCTAATACCCAGATATGAACATGATCAGTCTCTATTAAGTTCCAGGGATTCTGATAGGTTGCTGAAACAGATATAACTATAATTTTCGCTGGTTTTTCAGATTCAAATAAACAGGAGGAAAGTCTGTTTTGCAGGAAATTGGCGGAAATTTTCAGGACAAATTTTGCTGAAAAATGATTGGTAAAAAATGGCTGATTTCATGGCAATTCCCTGGGCATATTTTGCTGAAAAATTTTAGTTTTGCACTGATTTGACAAATGCTTTTTACTAAAACAAGAAAGCAATTTTGCCATTACTATAAGTGCTGCCTTTGTAAAACCGGCAATTTTGCAGGAAAATTTGAGCTACTCGTTTGGACTATTGTACATGTTTGTATTTGATTGACTGCTAGGTTCTTTTTGATAGATATCATCATTTGCTTGTGGTCACAGTGAGAACCCAGTTTTTCGCAACATTAATCTAAGAACACCTAGTTAGGGTTGTCCACATTATACCAACATAATTTTGACCATGATAGAAAGGCATGAGCATCGAGCATTACATAAGCATTATAGTAAGAAAAATTACCAGAAATATGTCAAAACATTGAAAATAAATAAATAAATAAATACATCGGAATTAGGTACAATCTTGAAATTGGAATTCCTCATTTCCTTTGGAGAAATATGCATGACAATGGACTGCCCCAGACTTAACCATGTTCAGGAAATGGATGTGGCCATGTGGGGTGACTGGGAGTCTGGGACTCATTTATATTCCAATTAAAAGGAATACTTATACTTTATGTTGCTGATATAATCATCCATATAAGCATATCAAGTGATTGTGTTTTATTTTAGGAAAAAAATGAATGATCCAGGGAAAAATTTTTAGCATAATAGTGGGACTTTTTGAGCATAATAGTAACAGTTTGTGACCATAAAAAATTAGCATAATTACAGTGAAATTAATTGTGAGCATAATGTGGACAACCCTACACCTGGTAGATTTTGGACGTTGTAATTACTCGTAGCAGTGACAGTTTCACAACAAATTTGCAAGTTTACAGCAATTTAACAGCCCCAACAGCCAAGAAAAGTTTTAAATTTGTTGTACAGACACGTAATACTATTTGGTATGATTTCTAGTGAATTTTGCGGTATTCTGTGTGTTTTAATGAATTTCAAGGGATTTCACGGATTCACTTGAAATTCATGGCCCCATGACCACACAAAATATTGGAAGCCCTGTATTAACAAAATTAATGGAGACAAAATTGCCCAAAAGCAGCATGAACCAGCATCTCACACTTAGATTGGCTGGGACTGACGAGCACTTTCAGATGTGGAGCCTAACTCTGGTTCCACCTGTTGATAACCATCCAAGTTTACTGGACAGAAGTATTTCCAACCATTATAGCAAAGAAGGCACCAGAGGTAAACAAGGGGTACATATGCCAGACCATTCACAGTTTTTTCAAGTTTGTCCTGATCAGATGGCGATGCTTCACTTCTGATGCCTGTGCTGAAGATGGCGACGAAACATAAGTTTGTGAGAAGGATGGCATCTAGAGTATTAAGCCAGCTGTAATCCTCATCAGCAATATTGTTAGCAGGCTCATTTGGTCTTGTCTTGTATGGCTGAAGGTAGAGGCATGTTACCACAATGACAACACTGGACACCTCAAGGATGGATCTTTTTATTGGCCCGAATGGAACGTACAGAGCAATAAACAAGATGTAAATACGGCATATGAAGTAATAAGCAGCAAACCATCTGTACTCATCTTTAAAGCACTTCTGGAAAGTGTCAAAGAACAATCTGAAATTGTTCAAGAACTGAAAGCGCCTCAAGAACCAAGGGGTAAAAAGCAGCACCAACGGTACAAAAATGATAAAAAGAATAAACCAAAGAGAAGCAATGATGGTATAAGGTAAGTGTGTTTTCCAGTCCCTAAAAAAGTCAATGTTACCATCAGCATACAGCACCCACCTTCCATTAATGGGAACATAGTAAA
Organism: Platygyra sinensis; assembly: GCA_019787425.1. Classification (NCBI taxonomy): domain Eukaryota; kingdom Metazoa; phylum Cnidaria; class Anthozoa; order Scleractinia; family Merulinidae; genus Platygyra; species Platygyra sinensis. The sequence goes on along the minus strand of JAHPZR010003148.1, from coordinate 11,833 downwards.
TAATGTTACAAGAAATCATTGTTATGTTTGTATAACAGAGGACCAACAGTGTACAGAAGGCACGTGAAACATTCCTGTTAATGTAGCAAGCAGGACGGCATCTTCCAAGCTTGGCCAGAACTATTAGCAAGAGAAGGACATAAGAGGGTAAAATGTAGTTTACCCCAAGTTTCTCAAGGTTGGTCATTCCAGCATAAAAACACGTTCCAACACCTTTGACTCTCCAGTTGGCGACACCAATAACAAAAGAAATGAATGGATCAAGGAACTGGCCTTCTTGGAGCAGAAATATGATAATCTGATATGAATACAGCCACGCATTGAGGTAAGTTGTAAAGATGTCCAGTTCAATGCGAAGTACCACCAATACCAGCAGCAAAGTGACTATAAAAAATACCAGCAGTAGCCAGAGATGGCTGTTGGTGCAATCTTTTGAGCATTTCTCATTTCCTAAATTCACTGAGTAGCCACGTTTACATGCCCCACACAGTACACTTGTACCATTGCGGCCTTCACTACAGATTGTTTCATTATTGTATTCAAAGGCTGAATCATGTTTGGAGAAATTGCAGTAATCTGGTGGACAAGGGTATGTGCTAAATTTATGTCCTATCTTTCCACCCCAGTATCCTCTCTTCAAGAAGACATGCTTAGAGTCAGCACTGCAGTTCCAAATGCCTCTATCCTCTCCTTCCATGCATTTGCATGTATTGTCACATTGCTCAAAGCCAGGATAACAGTCCTTCAATTGCACAGCCTTGGAGACCTTCTGCACAACACGACCTGTCACTGTAGTCGCGTAAACTTTAAACTCGTCGTGCTCCTTTCCAAGAAGATGCAAATTGTCAATCTTGGAAGAATTGCGGTAACCTTGAATCAGAAACAAGTCTGAAGCTGTACCAAGAGTCACATTGCTGTTTGTGATGCTTATCTTTACCACGCCTAAAACAGGGCTGTTCTTTTCATCTATCAGTTCCACAGTTGGACTGAAATGTTGGCTCGGGGAAACCTCCCAGTCACTTTCATTTAATCTAATCAAGACTGGGTCAGTAGCAATCTGTTTTCCATGGCTTGTATTTTCATTTCGGTACTCAAATACATTGGGCCATTCAAGGGATCTGTTGTTGATGCGGGACTGCCCAGTTTGACGGCATCCTTGGAGAGTGGAAGCATAAACTGAGTTTCCACCGCCATTAAATAATGCTTGATTACCATCAAAAACTACTTTGGCCTGCCAGTTAGTGATGTTCTCCAGACTATCCGAGTTGTTATAAGCGAAAAAACAGGGCCGAGTATTAAGCTCTGTTGTGTTAAAAGCTATAACAGGTGGCCCAGAATCTCTCACATAGATAGCTCCACCCTGCTGTTGAGCAGTGTTGTTAAAGAAGTTGAGGTTACTGCGAGGCATAAGCATTAGTACTGATGTGCCATACAATCCTATTGCACCTCCCTGGCTTCCGGTGTTATTTCTAAATGTCACATTACCAAAAAAATGTAGCACTGCATTTTCAATCACCATAGCAGTATTGTTATTGTGGTCAACATTCACAACTCCTTTAAAAATGATTGGAAGCGAGTAAGAATAGATTGCACCTTGTCCAATTACCTGCTTATCTTCTGTCAGAATAATCAGGTTGGTGGTGATATTACAGTCTTCAAGAACAATGGGGTGGACAAACTTTGGCCACTTTGCAGTCCACTCCTGGCGGCCATTTACAGGTGATGGGGCAGCCAGTCCAATAGCAGAACCCATTTTTGCTGTGTTGTCCCTCCACTCACAATTGATAAACAGTATGTGGAGGCTCCTCTCGTTGCTGATATTTAAAAATGAGA